>ML792119.1:491506-509579 GCA_009831015.1 Picea engelmannii | reverse complement strand
CCCCCCCCCCCCCCCTTTCCTTTTACTTGTAAAAGTAAAAGTAAAATGGGGTTGTTGTGGCCACAACAATTACCTTCATACATTCCCAAATTTTAATGAAAGGCTAGAGAAGACCCTTCCAACCACTTCACGACTTTCCATTTATGGTGTTCATCAAACTCATTGATGGATTACAATACCAAGATTAGAATTTTCTAGCGCACCCTAACTGAAGTTGTTGTGAAATAGTACATTAATGAGCCAATGGGAGACTTCTTTTGCAACTTTGATGCTTTAGCATTGATTTTATTGAACGAGTTATGATCGCCCATCCATTATGAGGCAAGAAAAAATATTTTGACCTTATTTTGATGGGACAATTCTACACACATCTTAGACCATATCCAAGAGTGGTGAAGGAGGTTCCAAACAATCAAATCCAAAATCCTTGGTAATTTCTTGTTGGATTGGTTTCTATGGTATTTTGTTTTTGTATATTGTCAAAGAGGTGACTCTGTTAGGAGTCATGACCAAGGAACAAAATTATTTTAGATCCCAACAGTTAGATTTGGTTTATTTGCAATCTAGGATTGTTTACAAGATATTTCCTAATGCACCAAGAGAAATATAGATCCTATAAAATTGAAACTAGGACCATACACTGATAGTGTGATCAATTCCATGAAGAATGTCGTGTCTAATTAGGTTAAACGTCAAATGATAAAAATGTCTTTACATCTACTTGGAATTGTGCAAGGTACTATTAGTGCCTCTGGCTCCATTCAATCCTTCAATGTCCATAGCATATATAAATCTAACCCAAATGGTAACCAACAACCTATAAGAAGGAAAAAAAATAAGAACAAGAAGGGGGCTAGAGGGAATAATGGAAACAACAACATTGCTAGTGGGGGAAAGAAGGAGAAGAACAAGATAAAATTTATATGCAATCTATGTAAGGAATATTGTTTGACCCACCAATGCCCCAAGTTGGAGGAAGCCCAATAATTTTTTGCACAACAATATCGTCATCAACAATCCATTGTCTTGACGAATCCCTTCCCTCCACAAGGATAGAAAATGGTTTTTTGGATTCCTAACTACCCTACATCTCCACAAGGGGGAAACTTGGGAGCCCCTCAACAAGGAGGTAACTCATCAAATGTTCTCAAGTGTGAACAAAATGTCTAGACTCAAGCTCATAATTATGATGCTCCTAAGATTGGTGCCAAAGGAAAATAAATATCCATATCCAAATTGCAAAACCCTCTTCATATAGAGAAACTGATAGTTGATTTGATTCCATTCCTTCCCAAAGGTGTATTGAAATGGTTGATGGTTAATATTAATGCCAAAGATTCTAAAAAATACAACATAGTTGAATATCTAGACCAAGCTCCATGTGTTATGTCTACCTTGGAGGTTCTCCAAAGCTACCTCGTGTAGCAAACAAAAATGCTATTGGTAATTGTTGCTTTTGATTTCATGGATTATAAATTATGAACATTTTACCTTGACAATGTGAAGCCACAACTTCCCCACTATATCACGTTCCAGATCTAGGTTTTGACACATAGAATAGATATATTTAGGACTATGGTTGATCTGCAAATTGCAGTGGATATTTCAATGGAACAATTTGTCACAAAAAATATTGTTTTACACTGAAATATTTTATTATGTAGGTTTATTTTCCTTAGATCTCAGATTCGTAGTCATTAGATTAATACTCAAATTAAAGAAATAGCTGAAATGAAAAAATGAAATACTAAGAAAAAGAACACACCATCCACAAAAATGAACACCAAATGTATCCTAGGAAACCCAATATGGGAAAAAACCTATTTTGAAGGTGAGGCCTATGCTTTGCTCTCTTTTTTTTAGTAACAAAATGGAAGTAAAAAGAAAGGGGGGAACTCATTATGGAATCACCTATGAATCTGTGGACCAATTGGATACTACATATTCTTCTCTTACCTATTTTATTCTCTTGAATTCCACTCCTTGAATGCTCTTCTCAACTATGGAACAAGTACAATACAAAATAATGGAACCCTTTCTCCTCCTAGCAGCTCAATATTTAACATAGCTCAATAATCATCTAGGGTTAGGGTTTTGATTTCCTCATCCCTCAATTAGTGATTAGGTTTGTATCTTATAGAATCTTCTTGAAATTCCACACATGTCTAGCCCCATATGTGTTAGTAATGGGGGTTGACATGGCATCCACTCATACCATGGTGGTCAACAAGGTAGGTCAACTTGTGGGAGGAATAACTTTTTCATATGAGCTCCGACTAAGGAATTTTACACATAGTTGGAAATGTATCGAAGTGTTGTCAAGGGTGTGGGATTATATTTCAAACACTATAAATGTTAAGTACCAAATACTTTCATACAGAAACACCACAAATATTCATAGAACAATATAGAAGAACCACACTTTTATTATAGAAAACCCTTGAGGTAGGGAAACACCATACAATGGATCATATTATGGAAGGGATCCTCTTCTGTTCACTTGCCTCTTTGAGGGGGCTTCCTCCTATTGAGCTACTGCTCCAAATACAATACTTCTCTTCATATCCCATTACATTCCATCCCCCTTATGAAAGCGTTGTCCTCAATGCTTAATGTACAACCATATACCAGGGTCCCATGGATAAGTGTGGACCATAGTGCTGAAGTAGACTAGAGAACCAGGGTCCCATTGAGAAATGGAAGCCACCATGTTGAAGTAGTCCAAACACCATTGTAAACTAGGGTCCCATGTCTAATTTCTCATGTGAACTCCACACGGAAGATATCGACACCCAATAACCAAGTGAAAATGATCCTCCCAATACTAATACCTATCATGTGGATCCAAATAAGAATATCCATCCACATAGTGGGAAAGGGTCAAATATGAATTTGGAAGGAACAATACCTTTTTGGAATATGAAGGCTAGACACTGGTAATCATAACTAGCTCCTGATGTGTCACATTGATGTTCTCTATAGAAGGTGGAGTAGAGTTATCAAATAAAATATGAAAGTGGTTGTCATCCCAGAAATGACAACTATCCATATACCAATCATCACAATCGTCCTCAAAATCATACAAAGCATATATTTCTTGATTATATTCATCCCTAATGTTCACCATAAGAAATATATCTTGCATGCTATCCAATGAATCTTGAACACTATGAAAACTATCCTTGAGGCCATCTACAATGTCATGCAATGTGAGGCCATGTAATGTGTCACTCCATTGGGCTTTGAATGCTTCAGTTATCTGTAGAATTTCTTTGAGGGTTTGAGAGGAAATAGCCATTGGAAAAACCACATAAAATATACCAAAATAAATATATTAAAATAATTTATACAATGGTATTCATCTTGTAGCAATCTGAGCACCCTACGAAAAGTTATGAACTCTGTAGATCCACCGTCGTCATGGAAAACCCAAAAAATAGTTGATTTTAAATGAATGATATCTTCACTTCTAGAGCTCCGATTTGGATGATTTGTTTTTTGAAATTGGGTGAAATTGTGAGAGGAACTCATATATGCAATTGTTTTTGAAAAATTCAGCCCTAGATACTACATAAATCAGAAAAAGTGACGCGACCGTCTGCAGAAAAAAAAAAACCCTGAAAATTGCATATTTTAAAATGCAAATAACTTGATTTCCTGGACTCTGTTTTAGATGATTATTTTTTTCAACTTGGGTGGTTTTATGAGAGGAACTCATAATTAAAACCCATTTTTGAAAATTTTTCACCAAAAACTATATAATTCGTTTGGAATGTCATGGCCCTCTTTTTTTTTCGAAAAAATAAATCTGCAAAAAAAATATATTTGCCCACACTTCTAGCCAAGGAAAGTTCTATGATACCACTTGTTAAGCACCAAATACTTGCATACAAAAACACCAAATTTGTTTTTAGAAAAATATAGAAGAACCACACTTTTATTATAGAAAACCCTTGAGGTAGGGAAACACCATACAATGAATCATATTATGGAAGGGATCCTCTCCTATTCACTTGTCTCTTCGAGGGGGCTTCCTCCTATTGAGCTACCGATCCAAATACAATATTTCTCTTCATGTCCCATTACATTATTTTAACCCATTTATATAGTTCTACCATCACCCAAGAACATTCTATAGGAGGAATCTTCTAGAAGTAGAACTTTCTAAGAAGTCCTCTCACATTTATTATATCTAACTACCCATTTATTATCTAACTACCATAGTGGACCTTATTTAATAATATAGTGGACTTAGTCCACCTTACATTGAACTTACTCCACTATTATCACTATGGTCCCTCTTCCCCCCCCCCCCCCNAATAAACCAAAAAAATGTCATTTAATTCCTCAAAATGGATTTGGAAGGTTCTAGACCCCAATTTTCCAAAATGGGACCTGCAACTAAAATGTCCCTACAAGCTGATTCCTTCCATTTGTTTCCACCCAAAAGGTACCAAGATAGATGCCAAACTATATGATGCTCCAATCCAAATCATATCTCCCCATTTAGGGATGATTTTAGTCCCCAAAATATTTACTGAATGAGGTGAGGAAAATTTTTCTCTACCTTCTCCCCGAAGTACCATTTTTATGTGCATGTAAGTTGTCCCTTCAACCCAATCTTCCAAAGGGAAAGCTACCCATGTCTTGTAGTTTTGGACTTCCTCTACAAAACTGTATCTTCTGCCAACTTTTCCTTAGCATCTAGTGCTAAGTCTTGTATCATAGGTAGGACCTTCTCCACCTTCTGGTCCAACATGGAAGGCTAATATAGTTTCATATTATCCAAATTCATTATTGAATAAATGTTCATGTATGGGGGTATAATGAGTATGTAGGAATTATCTCCCAACTTCTCCAATACCTCTAAAGGACCATACCGTAGATCCTTGGTCCCATAGTCTTTCCTTGTTTAACTATAACCAAACTTGTCTCCCCCTTTAAATGACTTCTTAGTTATGTGATAACCATGTCTAGCCTTATACTTTTCTTGTGACTTGTTTAGCATATCCTATACTTGCAAATGGATCTGTCTAATATTTTCAAAAAAAATATATGCTTTCAATGCTTCTCCTATGATGTCTTCCCCCACTCTTCCTTGTTATCCATGATATACAACATCCAATGGAGAAGGAGGCAAATACTCAAAGAAAGTTTCAAAATGGGACTTTCTAGTAGAAGTGTGGACTACTTTATTATAAGAATGTTAAATATAGATTATATTTTCATCCTAGGTCTTTGGATGCTTCTAATTGTAACCCCTCAAAATATGTACCAACCCCATTGACAACTTATTTCTTCCCATCTATTTTTCGATGTAATGATGTATACATATTCAAATGCATGTCCATATTCTCCTAAAGTGTTGTCCAAAAGGCATTGAGAAATATAGCGTCCATGTCCAATATGATGCGCATTGGGATCCTAAAGTGCACCTAAATCTGTTTGAAGAATATGTTTGTTGTGTCTTGTCCTTTGATGGTATTTTTACAAGGAACAAGAATGCACATATTGATAAACCTTCCAACTACCACAAAAAGATAGTTTCATCCCTTTTGAGTTGTTGGTAAACCACCCATAAAAACCATGGAAATTCTTTCCCAAGGTCAACTGGGTACATGTAAGGGATGGTAGAAACCTTGATTTCTATTACTGATCTTGTTGGTACAACAAAGTATGAATCTTCTAATATACCAAGCTACATCTTCTTTAATTCTAGGCTACTACACATACCTTTGTATGTTAGTAACTGTCTTCCCAACACCAAAATGTTTTGCAACCTTGGAGGTGTGAGCCTCTTTGATAAGATGCAATATTTCACCCTTAGAAACACATAGCTTGTCAAACTTTTATAGTAACCCATTTTTGAGATGATAATTTTCCTTACTGTCACCTTATTCTATATGAATTTGGCCCTATAGCTGTTGAAAGACCTTTGTGAAGTTCTCATATTCTATGCATACCTCTTTGTATGCATAATGGGTAAAAATATCCATGTGCATAAGAGTTACCAAAGCTATAATATTGGATGTGGGTGGCCTTGAAAGCATGTCTTCCAACTTATTAGTGTTTCCCTAGAGTTCCCAAAGCTGTAATATTGGATGTGGGTGGCCTTGAAAGCATGTCTTCCAACTTATTAGTGTTTCCCTTCTTATACTTGATGACTAGATGAAATTTATGCCACAAGTGTTTCCCTTCTTATTAGTGTTGGAAAAGTATTAGTGTTTCCCAAGAAGAAACACTAATTTCATACTTATTGATCAATACTTAATACTTAATGATCAAGTATATGACTAAGTAATACTTATTGATCAATATTTCATACTTATTGATCAATATTTCATAAATATTGATCAATAAGTATTTCAATAAATATTGATCAATATTTCATACTTATTGAAAGATAAGTATATGACTAATTTCATACTTATTAGTCATACTATTGATCAATACTTGATCAATGGTCACACTAAGTAAAAGTGTTGGAAACTTATTAGTGTTTCCCTTCTTATACTTGATCAATAGATGAAATCTTTTATCTTTGACCAAAAACTTGGCCCTTGGCCATTTAAAAATCAATTTCTTTGAAAAAAAATAACAAAAATTTCCACTGCATATTTCAGATAAAATAAAAAGCATTGTTGTAGCCACAAGACTATTGGTGCTAATAGTGATAAAAATAAAAATAAAAAAATAGATATTCCATATATTCTGGAAAAGAAAAAAAGAAAAGAAAAAAACATCAGTCCGCTGCAAAAATTGAAGAAAAAAAAAAATTAAGCCCCCCCCCCAAAAAAACGTGCACATAGGTTGAATAACCAACTAAAGACTGAGGGGGCCTAAGAACAACATATGCGACATAATTTTCAAGACCGTGTCATACATTCATAGAAAACTACAACAAAACCATTATAGAAAATCGTGGTCACATCAGAATTGTGTCGTAAAGCCACCCATTGTGGATTTAGCATGAATAAGGAAAAAAATAGTTGTTCCAATTTAATCAAGTCGCCACTGCTACAACACCCTCCGGGAGAGGAGATTCAAAATTGTCGTCGGTAATTGAACAGGGGAAAGCACATTGGGTTAAGTCAGAT
Organism: Picea engelmannii; assembly: GCA_009831015.1. Taxonomy (NCBI): domain Eukaryota; kingdom Viridiplantae; phylum Streptophyta; class Pinopsida; order Pinales; family Pinaceae; genus Picea; species Picea engelmannii. The sequence goes on along the minus strand of ML792119.1, from coordinate 502,482 downwards.
TGGGCCTATCATTATTCACCAGAAAACACTGACTAAAATTTGTTGGTATCGGTGTATCTATGCAATTGGGCCGCCACCAAGTTGGAAGAATATCTCCTTTGAAGTCATTTCACTTGATAACTGACGTCTTCATGAATCGTGACTGTAAAATTAGATTGGATTGTATGGTTGCACAAGGTAATTCCACGACCATATTTAATCATTAACCATTTTTAATTTTCGGTGATATGAAGGGCTATGCGAAGAGGGTATGAATAAATGCGTACTGAATCACACCGGTCAAAGACTAGTCAATCATTAGTTAAAGGCACATTTGCTTATTTGGAACTATACCCATTTTTACATAAATGAAAAAGTTGTGGAGATCAAATAATAAATTTACATTATAAAAAGTAGGGGTTGCATGAGTGGTTATATATTATTAAATATACGATGAAGTTTAAGGGTGATTTTAAAAAAATTATCGGTGAAAAGAGATACTAGGGTCGTATATTCTGCTGATTCTGCTGGCCGGAAAGAGTGGACAGAGGAGAGGTAGATCCAGCGTGAGGTAGGTTATCCTTAGAAATTCCTCAAAAGAAAGACACCGCTCTGCTTAGTGATTGCTTGCTGGCCGACTGCTGGCTCACATCCCCAATACCACACACCCATTTTCCCACACCATACACGATAGATAAGGCCCCCATGTTATAAACAGACCAAAGAGAAAAGTACCCCTTCGTTTCACCATACCCAAGATAAAAGAAACCCATACTAGGGTCGTATCTTTTTAGCCTTACCATCATTAACAAAGAATTAAGCTATAACTTATATTATATTAAGTTATATGAAAGGGGCATTTCATTTGATAAAAAAAAGGGTTTGTCAATTAAAAAAAAGGGGATATAAAATTTTAAAGTAAAAAGGATACTTAAAAGTGAAAGCTATTACTTAAAAGGAAGGGCACTTTTATTTTTGTACATCAAGGAAATACCAGGGTTGTAAAAGTATCAAAAGTTATATATATATATATATATATATATATATATATATATATTCCAAGTGCATTCATTTATAAAAAGAAAAAGGGGATTATTAAAGAAATTTTTATATTTCCAAAGAAACCATTGAATACCTTAATATAAGGTGATTTCGTAAAGCTTTAAAAATGAATTTTTCTAAAAAGGATTGAAGAAGCATTTAAAAAACATTTATTATGGAAGAATATCAAGATAATTTAGAAATACAATCACGAATATTGGAAGGAGAACTAGGACATTATAAAGCGAGCAATCAAAAATTACAGTTTGAAATTGAGAAGGAAAATATTTTAATGGGTTAACACAGAAAGATAATCATTACTTCAAAGAACGTATTCGGGAAATCATTGCACAAAATGAAGAACTAAAGACTCAAAGACAAAAAATGGACCAAGACTTACTAGAACGAGATGAAGAAATATTACGATTAAAAAATCATAATCAAAATTTACTAGTTAAAATCAGAAAGTTAAAAGACAAGAAGCAAGGGAATACAAATTCAGAACAAGAAAATCAAGGTCTCAAGGAGAAATCAATTGAAAAGGAGGAAGAAATCACCTGCCTAAGGAACCTTAACTAGAATTTACTTGAATAAATTGAAATCTTAAAGGACGAAAGAAAGGAGAATATAGAATCAGAAAATGACAATATGTCAAAAAATAAGGAAGAACTTTTACGATTAAGACGACATAATCAGGATTTATTAACTCAGATTAAAAAGTTGAAGCATGATAAGAAGACTTTACAAGAAAAGATAGATCACAAAACATCATTAGTCGATAAGGAAACAATGACAAACCCAATCAACCTTACAACTCAAAAGGTTGCAAATCCAGTTGATGTAAAGAAGTTTTCAAATGTCGAGGTACAAACAAGCCAAAGATATCAAGAAGTCTCAATTCCAAAATTTAATCAACAAAAAGCTACAAGTATACGAACTAAGGATCGAGTTGCAAGGATGCCTTATCAACATCCTAATCACAAAAATCGATACTTTAGCCAATCCTTGTATCAACAAAAACAAATGACCAGTATGTCGAAAAATATTACTTCCATTACAAGTGATGCTCAAAGTAGAAGCTATCATCGGAGTTGAAATAAATCAAGTTCTTTGCAAGAACCCTATAAACTCCCCATGCAGAAGATCGAATTAGGATGGGCAAACTCCTTTACAATGCGACAGATCTACTCAGCGCTTAGAAGATCCTATCATCTAAGGTCCTCAACGATTACTAACTTGATAATGAAGAATCATGCGACAATAATTACAAGCTAGCGCAAGTGATAAGTCTTCCATAAAGTATGCTTTGAGGAGAAAGCATTTTTAAGGGGAAGGAAATGTTATGAACATAAATATCACATCAATAGATATTCATAACATAATAATTAATTATAAATAATAATTATTAATAATGAAAGGACATGTCTCAAACGACATGACTATTGGTTAAGGGCACCCATGTGTGGGTATATAAACGAGCCCTCATTCTCAATTGTATATATCTTACTATTCATTCTTATTACATATATATTTGTCCATATGGATTTGATTACTATATTCCAGATATTTTGGATTATTTGTGTGTGACGAACTTTGTTCGTCTCAGTGACTTTCCCACGAGGTTAATACATGGCCCTCTAATTTTTGTCAGACAAAAAATATATTCTACTCCTCATCTATATTATGAACATTGAAATAGACCTCTAATTGCAGAAACCAATGATTCAACTTGAATTCATCGATCTCACCTTGGTATAGCTTGATATCCACTTTTGCTTCCATTTTAAATAAATACTATGAATGGGTAATGGAATTATAACTTGACTTCTCTTTCTTGGGATCTTTCCTCTACTCCTTTTCCTAGTCTTCATTTTCTTACAGTTTCTCCTCTAATTTGATAATTGATTTAGAGCCTCTAGCCTTCTTGAATGGTTCGAGATTACTTGCTAGCAATTCCATGAGGAGGGACATATTATGAGAGATATCAATGACTTGATCTTCTAACCTCATAAATCTCTCTTCTACTAAATTGCAAGGGTTTTTGCGAATAGACTCCTCTTACATGGCTAGGGTTCCAAAACTTTCTTCTTAAGACAATTCTTGGATTCTAAAAATTTCCACAAATACCCCAAACAAAACTACTATGATACCAATATGATCTTTAATGTACCGTGGATATTCCACTAGAACAATTCTTCACAATAGATCTTGTATTACACTGAAATATTTTACTATGCAACTTTATTTTCCTTAGATCTCATATTTATAGTCACTAGCTTAATGCCCAAATTAAATAAATAATTGAAATGAGAAAATAAAAGACTAAGAGAAAAAACACACAATCCACAAAAATCAACACCAGATCTATCCTGGGAAACCCAATACAGGAGAAAACCCAGCTATAAGGTGAGGCCTATTATTTTCTCTCTTTTCTTCAGTAATGAAATGCAAATATAAAGAAAGAGAGGCACTCACTATGGAGTCACCTATGAGTCTGTGGCCTAATTGGATACTACAAACTCTTCTCCTACCTTTATTATGCTCTCAAATCTGAATCCATGGATGCTCTACTCAACTATGGAACAAGTACAATACAAAATAATGGAACCCTTTCTCCTCCCAACAACCCGGTATTTAACATAGTCCAATAGCCATCTAGGGTTAGGGTTTTGACTTCCTCAACCCTCAATTAGTGATTAGGTTTGGAACTTCTATAATCTTATTGAAATTCCACACGTGGATAGCAACGTATGTGTGATTAATGGGGGATGACGTGGCATCCACTCGTACCATGGTGGGTCAACAAGGTAGGTAAACTTGCAGGAGACATAACTTTTTCATATGAGCTTCGATTAAGGCGTTTTATGAACCATTAGAAAGGTCTCGAACTATAGAACACCATTAAGTGTGTGGATGCAAGTTTTGAACACTGTTGTTGGCGACGAAAGTCACTCCTAGATTGTTAGCAGGAGTAGATCTCGACGCCCATCAGTTTTATGTCATGATTGTTCATAGATGGGTGATCGAATGGAAGGAAACTCAAAACAATAGCGTTCCAATTCTGAAACTAGGCCAGGTATGCATGAGCAAGTGAAGTCTTGCGTAAACTTCAGACAGTGAGCTGTAGTAAAGGGTGAATAGGATGAAGACTTATATGGGAAGAGTGCGAAGGTCTGTTACAAATGACAGGTTCCTAACAAACTGTAGAAGAAGGCATCCAAACGCAAGGTCTTCTTGCATTTAAATACAGAAAACCAGAGAATACAATAATGCAACAATAAATCATTTATCATAACAAAACTGCAATAATTCGTGCGAGTCAGTCAATCACGAACTCTCTAAGCATGAGATGAAAATCAGATGGAGTAAGAAGAACTGTCTGTCATAAAACAAGAAATCTCATATGCAGATGCATAAGATGAAAGCTAGAATAGCTGTTAAAACATTACAGTAGGGAGCTCTGCTCAACCATCGATGCTTACAAAAATACAAAGACTGAGTCTATATACTCAGGAAAATTATTCTCACGGAGGCGTGCCTCAGTTACCCAAGGCTGGGTGTCCTTTCAATCAAACTCATCCTGATATCTTTCTTTAAATGCCATCTTAACTGTGCATGGCTCCTGTAAGGAAGGTAGCTGAGCTATTAAGTGTTTGGATAGCGTGTGCAGACTTCTCTGTCGAGCTAAAGACTTTGGCATGGATTCTTCGAAAAAATTGATAGACAGGACCCCTACGGGCAGCCAGCTTACCAGACCCTCCATTCCCCTTACTTAATGACTGAAAGGAGGCTTCAACCACCTGCTTGATTTTCATTAACTGCTTCCTTAGGGAGTGGCCGAGACGATATGCTCAGGAGCTTCGGCACTTCGCGTCTCACGGCTGGGAGGAGCTAGTCCTCAATCTTCAAAGTTGTGAGGGGTGAGGAGGCGAGGAGCCTAATCATGCACCACATGTCCCTATGGATGGACGGCCTTGATCATCTTCGGTGATACTGTGGGCCTGAGTCCTGGATGCCTTCGACACTTCGCGTCTCGTGGATGGGAGGAGGTTGCTCCTCATGCTTCAAAGTTACGATGGGCGAGGAGGCGAGGAGCCCAATCATGTACCAGGTGTCCGCTTCAGATGGATGGCTGAGATATCCTCGACAATACTGTGGGCCCAGGATCTGGACGCCTTCGGCACCTCGCGACTCGCGGCTGGGGGGAGTTAGTCCTTTTGCTTTAAAGTTACAATGGGCGAGGAGGTGAGGAGCCCAATCGCACGCCAAGTGTCTTCTTCAGATGGACGGCTGAGATCTCCTCGGTAATATATAAGCGCTATTCATTGCGCTAATCCTGGCGCAACTCCGCTAACTGCGATTACTCGTCGATCGTTGATCTGGTCTATACATGGATCCTGGCCGTTGACGACATACTTTTCCTGCTCGCTTGATTGAAAGTCGAAAAATGAGATTTTTCCATGCTGCACTTGGGCACTTCTCGTGTAACTTGCAGAACCGAATGCTCTCGAGCCCAAGAGAAGAATTATTGCTAACATTAGGCTCCATGGGGGATAGAGTTGTCCCTGTGATGCTCTAAGAAATCATTCTGTAGCTTCAGTGCCTTGCTGTTGGGTTATGGAGTCAAGCTCAAAAAATCCCCCTTCTGAAAATATAGGCCGAAAAATAAAGCAAAACAAAAAAAATACATGCCCGGAAAAAGCTTATTTATATACAATCCTAATTCTAACGAAATATTTCACATGGGGCTAGGTAAAAGAAGATTTCCACCATAGCCATTCAAGCAACTTCCAGGATAGAAGCTCCTTCCTTCTGTCAATGATCATCAACAAATGGTGTAGTTGTGACAGCAGGACGGTTACACTCTTCAACCCCTCCTTACAGGATGGAGTTGAGATGAAATAGGGTGGCTCCAAGGCATAGGGGAAATGCCACTCTATGTACTTGCAGACAGGGTCATGGAATGAGTGGAAAATTCCAGAAAATGGGGGACAGACACCCTTCTCTGCTACACAGCTATTGACCTGTGGCTGAATATCTCTGATAAGAATAGGTTGGTGGGGGAAAAATGACGTAGGCTCGTTGCTCTTGGGTGGTGGCTGCTTGCTGACTGGCTCTGGACAGGAAATATTCTGCTCCTCTGGTTCGGTCTCCCCCAGGTCCGATTCGTATTCATCATAAATAGGGACCATGGGGTGGTTTTTTTCTTCCTCGTACTGCTCTGCGTCTCCTAAAATACTGAGGTAGCTGATTTCCTTGTGAAAATTTTCTTTAGCGAGCAAAGGATAAGGCTCTGCGACCTGCTCTTGGGAATCCAGTATATCGAGCTCAGACTCTAATCTGTAATTGTCATAAATGGTTTGGCTGCTCTGACAAGAAAAAGGTGATGTCAGAATCTGCTGCTCCTCTTCCAGATAATCATCGAAGTCAGGGGGGAACAAATCTTCTCCAACTTGCAGAAATGGAACTATTCCCCGCTCCTCCGTTTCGACCCCGAATGTAAACACATCGTGAGAAATATCATGAAGGAAAAGAGAACAATCCTCTCCCACAAATACCTCTTCATTGATTTGATCTAAGACATCAAGCTCATTAGGGGTAGATGCCAACTCATCTAATAAATCTTCAACAATCTCTTCAAAAGAGTTGCTCAGAGCGTCTGCCTCAAGGACTGGAAAATCCTCTGCACAGTCTTCATATTTCAACCCTTCTAATTGGGCAGAGAGATATTTCACCTGCTCCATCAGCTTACTCAAGGTGCCATCCTCCTCCCCGGGAACTTCATCACTTTCATAACCTACCTCGGATGCAGATAAATGGGGAGGAGAAAGGACCGAGATCTGCTCCAGGTCATCAGGATCCTCCCCACAACTTACGTCAGAAACAACTTTCTCTTGTATAGAGTTGTGGTATCCCTCACAACAATTATGACAAATTAACTCAGGGGAATACAGCCTCTGACAATAGGTGGTGAAAGCTGCATGGAATCCATGGAGTGAAGAAATGCTAGCAGGGGGTAAAGAATGGTACCATTTACGCGCATTCCCTGCTAATGAGAACATGAACATCTTCAGTAACAAATCCTCATGATGTATCTCCCACTGACGCATGAGTTCATGAAACTCACTGAGGTGCTGAGAAGGGTTGTCCTCTTCACACTTTCCAAATATGGGCAAATAATCACCCCATTCATCCAGAGAGGGGACAACATTAGGAAAACCAGGAATAGCAGAAAAATTAAAAGGAGCAAACCTGCGAGAAAGGATTTTCTCCATATCGAACCAGTGGAGTCGCCAATAGATCCTTGAATCATGGAGTCGCTAGGTGAAAAATGTGCAGATTCGAATGTGTCTGGTCCTTTTTCACCATCAAAGGCCAGATCTTAACATTATCATTACCCCAGGAAACTTCTCAGGCTGAGAAAGTAGCCGCTGAAACCTTCTCGAGAAAGCTCCTCTGGGTCAGCTTTCAGGTGTGCCAATAGTGGCCACAACTGAAACAGTAAATTGGAAACAATGGAGTCTCCATAGTGGACTTTCCAGGTTCACAGTAGCAATCTGAATAATTATTATTTCTGATGCACCCTCAGAATCAGTTGATCATTGTCGTTCTGCCCAGGGAAAATCTTCAACTTCGTCCCCGACAACGGCACCAGAAATGTTAGCGTCAGAAGTCACTCCTGGATTGCTAGCAGGAGCAGAGCTCGACGCCCATCAGTTTTATGTCACGATTTTTCATAGATGGGTGATCAAATGGAAGGAAACTCAAAACAATATCGTTCCAATTCTAAAACTAGGCCAGGTATGCATGAGCAAGTGAGGTCTTGCGTAAACTTCAAATAGTGAGCTGTAGTAAAGGGTGAACAGGCTGAAGACTTATATGGGAAGAGTGCGAAGGTCTGTTACAAATGACAGGTTCCTAACAGACTGTAGAAGAAGGCATCCAAACACAAGGTCTTCTTGCGTTTAAATACAGAAAACCAGAGAATACAATAATGCAACAATAAATCATTTATGATAATAGAACTGCAATAATTCGCGCGACTCAATCAATCACGAACTCTCTAAGCATGAGACGAAAATTAGATGGAGTAAGAAAAACTGTCTGTCATAAAACAAGAAATCTCATATACAGATGCATAAGCTGAAAGCTAGAATAGCTGTTAAAACATTACAGTAGGGAGCTCTTCTCAACCATCGATGCTTACAAAAATACAAATACTGAGTCTATATACTCAGGAAAATTCTCCTCACGGAGGCGTGCCTCAGTTACCCAAGGTTGGGTGTCCTTTCAATCAAACTCGTACTGATATCTTTCTTTAAATGCCACCTTAACTGTGCATGGCTCTTGTAAGGAAGGTAGCTGAGCTATTAAGTGTTCGGATAGCGTGTGCAGACTTCTTTGTTGAGCTGAAGACTTCGGCATGGATTCTTCGAGAAAATCAATAAACAGGACCCCTGCGGGCAGGAAACTTACCAGACCCTCCATTCCCCTTACTTAATGACTGAAAGGAGGCTTCAACCACCCTCTTGATTTTCATTAACTGCTTCCTTAGGGAGTGGCCGAGACGATACGCTCAGGAGCTTTGGCACTTCGCGTCTCGCGGCTGGGAGGAGCTAGTCCTCAATCTTCAAAGTTGTGAGGGGCGAGGAGGCAAGGAGCCTAATCGCACACCACGTGTCCCTCTAGATGGACGGCCTTGATCATCTTCGGCGATACTATGGGCCCGAGTCCTGGATGCCTTCGGCACTTCGCGTCTCGTGGATGGGAGGAGGTTGCTCCTCATGCTTCAAATTTATGATGGGAGAGGAGGTGAGGAGCCCAATCACGCGCCAAGTGTCCACTTCAGATGGACGACTGAGATCTCCTCAGCGACACTGTGGGCCCAGGCTCTGGACGCCTTTGACACCTCGCGACTCGTGGTTGGGGGGAAGTTAGTCCTTCTACTTTAAAGTTACGATGGGCGAGGAGGCGAGGATCCCAATCGCACGCCAGGGGTCCGCTTCAGATGGACGGATGAGATCTTCTCGGCAATATATAAGTGTTATTCATTGCACTAATCCTGGAGCAACTCCGCTAACCGCGATTACCCGTTGATCGTTGATTTGGTCTATACATGGATCCTAGTCGTTGACGACATACTTTGCCCGCTCGCTTGATTGAAAGTCGAAAAACGAGATTTTTCCATGCTGCGCTCGGGCGCTTCTCGTGTAACTTGCAGACCCGAATGCTCTCGAGCCCAAGACAAGAATTATTGCTAACAACTGTAACCCCAAAAAAGTGAAATTTTATGCCTAAAATGGTTTTGAAAGTTTCCAGGGCTCAATTTTCCAAACCAAGACCTGCCACTAAAATGGCCTTGCAATATGATTTCTCCAATGTTTTCCACCTAGAAATTACCAAGATAGATGAAAAATTGTATGATGATCTAATTCATATCAATGGTTTACAAGAGAGATTCCACTTTTTTCTTATGTATTTTTCATGTTGGTGAGCCCTAGACTCCCATGAGATAATACCTTCAGTAATGATGTTGAAATCCTTCAACGAGCACTCTTCACATCCTCATCATATTATTCCTTCTCTTCCCATGCAACTAGGGGGAAAGACCATGACTTTAGAGTTAGAATTTGTTGACACTTCTTTAGGATATAATCTCATCTTTGGTCATAGATGGACTTATATGATGATGGTATGGTCTCTATGGTTTTCCACATGATTTTCTTTCCTCACAAAGGAAACATCATTACTATTGAACAATTGTCTTATTTTAGACCTGATTAAGTTGCTTCATTGGGACCTAATTTTCCATTGATTGATAATTCCATGAGGACACTAAAAAATGTGGGTGTCAACATGTATCCCAACCTGATGGGAACTTTTAATATCCCTTTTCCCATATCCTATATTGACTCTTCCCTTATATGTTCAATCTCATCAATCGCTACAAACTCCACAACTGTGGAATGTTTCTTCAGAACATCATATTTCAAAGATCTATTGGTCTTACTTAATAATTCTATATTGGTACAGGAAAATATACTTTCAAGGATGTTTATGCCTGTGTATACAACTAAAATTGCTTATCAAACTATTTAAACACCCTCAACAAACACTATTCATGCTTCTTATTCAATGGAGGAATATGATAATTTTTATTCACACGTCTGGGCCTCTGATTCTTATTTGTCCTTAGAATCTTTAAATATGGTTTTTCCTTCAGAAAAATCCATTATGGAAGCCATGAATAGCCCTGAGAAGACATGGAAAGACATTCAATCTAGGTCATTTTTTCTTCCCAAATTAAGTCAGATGGAGATTTGGGTATTATCATGTCTCAATATTTTGATTGGAATGAAATCCTCCTTGTGACACACAATGTGTAAACTAGAGGAAACATTGAAAATATTTTGAAAACCATGCTATCCAATATCTCTAGGAAAATTGATGTCGTTAAAAACATGCTAATTGGGGCAAACTATTTTCCTGATGAGATTCAAACCTACACCACCCTTTTCAAAGAATTTCATAATATTTTTGCTTGGAATTATGAGGAAATGCTAGGTATTCACCCTAGAATTATCAAACATGAAATTAAAATATATGAAAATGAAAAAACTTGTTGAAAAACCATGCGACTATTATACCCTTGAAAGGTAACTACAAGAAAGGTAGAGGTGGAAAAGTTTCTCAAAGATGGCTTCATCCACCTAGTTCCCTTAATTGAGTGGGTTTCCAAACTAGTGCCTATCGATAAAAATAGGGGGACTATTTGCATGTGCATGCAATTTATAGATATGAACAAATCTTGTCCCAAGGAAAACTACCCTACCCTGTTCATCAACCAAATTATCAATGAATGTGTCAGAAGAGAAATATTCTCATTTATGGATGGATTTTATGACTACAACCAGATTCAGATCCATTCCAAGGACTAGAATATATATATATATATA
>ML792119.1:444012-487050 GCA_009831015.1 Picea engelmannii | reverse complement strand
AAGAACTCCCAACTCAAACAAAAGGTACTATTGGAATTGCACACCTCTCTAGTAGGAGGGCACTCAGGATTTTTGAAAACCTACCATAGGGTCAAGAAGGAATTTTTTTGGGATGGCCTTAAAACTGATGTTCAAAGGTTTGTGGTAGAATGTTTGGTTTGCCAACAAAATAAGGTGGAAACGATTAAGACCCTAGGTCTTTTACAACCATTAGCTATCCCAAGTTAGCATTGGGAGGAGGTTTCGATGTATTTCATCACAGGGTTACTGAAGTCTGAAGGAAAGAGTGTCATCATGGTGATTGTTGATAGACTGACCAAGTACGCACACTTTTGTGCACTCTCTCATCCCTTCAAAGCCAGTACAGTTGCCACCGCATTCATGGAAACAATTCAAAAGCTACATGGCAGCCCAAAGTTTATTGTAAGTGACAGAGATCCCATCTTCACTGGACAATTTTGGACAGAATTATTTTCTTGTTTGGGTACTCAATTGGCTCATAACTCATCCTATCATCCTCAATATGATGGACAAACTGAGATAGTGAACAAATGTATGGAAGGCTACCTTCGTTGCTTTGTCTCTGATAAACAAACACAATGGTTCAAATGGTTACCCTTGGCAGAATGGTGGTATAACACTTCCTTTCATACTGCAACAAAAATGACACCATTTATGTCACTCTATGGATACCACCCTCCTTCCATCACTTCTTCTCTAAAATAAAAATATAAGGTTCAAGAAGTAGAAGATCACATCGAGCATCAACAACAAGTTCTCCAAATATTAAAGGACAACCTGACCATGGCACAAAATCATATGAAACAACAAGCATATCAACATCGTAGTGAAAGAAGTTTTGAAGTAGGGGATTGGGTGTTTTTAATACTACAACCATATAAACAGATGTCCCTCAAGCAAGCCAAGAAGGATAATAAATTATCACCAAAATAATATGGCCCTTATAAGGTGTTGCAAAAGATTGGTACTATGGCATACAAATTGGAGTTGCCTGCATGCTCATGAGTACACCCAGTTTTCCATGTTTCATGCTTAAAGAAGGTTATAGGTGACAAGATCCCAATTCAAACTATATTTCCAGAACTTGAAGAGGAAGGAAAAATCATATTGGAGAATGAAGCCATCAATGACACAAGAATTCGCTAGTTGAGGAATAGATCCATTTCAAAGTATCTCATTAAATGGAGGAAACTACCGGCTGAAGATTCCACTTGGGAAGATGAGTCTTTTATACACAAGCATCCAGAGTTACTCAAGTGTTGTGGACAACACTTGTCTCAAGGGGAGGGGCATGTTAAGCCCTAAATAGTGGCTCATTACCCCTTAATTGGGGCATATTATATTATTAATGTTATTTTATTTATGTCGGATTTAGGCAATTAGTTGTAATTATACCTCCTAGTCTCCTATATATACCAAGGAGACATTTTCATTTTGAATCATCTTGTAATTGTACATTTATATGGGCATAAGGAGGTTTCCCCCTTGAAGAGGCTTATTATATGAATTTCTCTCTTTTTTGACGTCGACGCCCTTCACCCGCAGGTCGGAAGGTCCACGTCAACACAAGATATTTCTTTTACCACGGCCCGAAGAACTCCAAACGACTCTTCTATTTCCCTATCGAGAAATTTGCACCCACAACAAACTCTTCATAGGATCCCCTCTTTACACTCGGGGGATTGGACTTCGCAACTTCACGAGGTCAGTGGTCGAGTGTTGGACTCTCAAATCCCTGAATCCCGATACAGTCAACGCTGACCCTTTCCTTTTCCCTTTCAGGATTTTCCCTATTGCGATTTCGACATTCGCGATGTCGAACAACTCGTTCCTCCGATTCCCTAATCCCAGTTTGCCTAAACCTTGACACACTCGTGTGGTTGACCTTTCAACGATCCTTCACTCCATCGACACTTTGGGGTTCGCAATGTCGTGAAACCTAATGCAAAGAGTTTGGGACTTCATTCCACGAAACTCTGAAACAGTGTGCCACCTGTCCACTCGCTGAATCCTACGTGGCCCCACACAAATCCACTTGGATTTCGGGATATCGCGTATCGTGATATCGCGATTCCTATTGCAATGTTCACGGGACTTCCACCCACAAAACCCCAATATGGAATCTCACGTGTAAATCCAACGGTCCTTGTGACTCGGATCTACGGTCCTGCCCCTCCTGAGCTTTGAACCCTTTGGGAATACTTCACCGTATCTCCCTTGCACCTCTGTGAGATCTGATGGCTCATGGAACTTTGCGAATTCTCCTCAGAGAATTTCGACCGTCCGTCCTTCCTTGGTGATTTCTGCAAATGACCAAGTGTTCCTCCGCGGAACTCATCCACCTGCGGCTCAAACTTATGGCACTTCTTACAAACTTCTAGTCATAGATTCCCTGTGTTGTCCTTCAACAATTTCGAAGGCCTTATCCTTCTTGAGCTTCCTTATAACTCTGAGCCTTAGAAAAGAATCTTGCACGCACTCCTTGCGGCAACCTTCAGACACTTCCCAGTGCTGAATTTCCTTCGAATCTGCGCACAACTGCAGCAACAGTCTTTCAACGCTTCACTCAGGTCCACAACCCTGAGACTTCACTTGGCCTGCGCACTCCTTGCATGACTCTTGTGCCTGCCTGCATTTCTGTGGAAATGAGAACAAAATCCACCCCATCTGAACCCTTTGTCAATGCACTCCTTGCGGAAAATTCAACTGCAATCCTTGCAGTAATCCTTGTTCAGATAGAGAAACAATTGAAACTCATTCCTACTTCCTTTCAGACTTCAAACTCAAATGTGAAATCATATACACAGCATATAAACCAAATGTATAACAGGAAGCAAACGTTCATGAGCATATCATTCAACATCAATACACAGAGAGCAAACACAAAACCATGAATTTGAATCAACCTCTTTCTATTAATTCAAATATCTGTACATGGGTGTTCTTACACAGCTCTCTTCTCCTCTTTTATGCTCTACTTCAATCTTCAATTATGTTACAATACACAATGAGGGTGTCTATATCCCATTTCCCTCTTGCGCTCTACAACTATCTAATCTAGCATTAAATTCTATCTTCCTACATTAACTACTTTAAACGCCTTCTACCTACTAAGGAAAAGAGAAAATTGCTCAAGTTCCCTTCACATTGTACAAGTGTGCTTCTTCTTAATGAATTCATTTAAGATTGCGCAACAAATTCAAGGAAATTTTCAAAATTTGTGCTGGCACTTGTCCAGCTGTCTCTTGCTTCCGCGCTGACTCGCTTGATGTTGGTGATGCTCCTGCATCATACTCCCTGGCTTGAAAAATTTCATGGGCTCCTGTCCATGAGCTCACGCACGGTCTGTCCATGCTTCTGGATCTCCGCTTCGGTCTCCCAACTGGCATCTTCAACTGGATGGTTCTTCCATTTGATTAGATACTCAAAGTATTGCTTCCGCCTGGTCCTCTTGCTCACTCTTTTATCCAGTATGCACTCCATCTGCGGATTTTATGCAAATGGCATCTGTTTCGTCCACTGGATTACTGGCTGTTCATATCCAATCGCTGCTTCCTCAGCTCTATATGGGTATAAATCTGAGATATTGAATATTGGAGAAATTCCGATCCCATCGGGTAATTCAATCTCGTAAGCATTCACCCCAAATTTCTTCAAGACCTTACATGGCCCGATTTTCTTCATCTTCAATTTAGTATATGTTCCTCTCGGGAACCTTTCTTTCCTCAAATGTTCCAGAACAAAGTCACCAACCTCAAACTGAAGTTGTCTTCTGTGCTGATCTACTCTGCACTTGTATTCCTGGCTTGATTTCTGCAACTACTCCTTCACCCGGCTATGAAGTTCTTTCATCACCTCTGCGAATTCTTCCACACTAGTGCTCCTAGTAGCAGTCTGTTCTGAATCCCTCAATTCATAAATTCCTCTCGGCTGCATGCCATAGACAATCTGAAATGGACTCTGCCCTGTGCTTCTATTAACCGAGCCATTATAAGCAAATTCTGCCTGTGGTAATATGTGGTCCCACTGGCTGTGGTGCTCTGTCACCAAGCTTCTCAGTAAGTCTCCTAGACTTTTGTTGACCACTTCTGTCTGTCCATCCATTTGAGGATGATAAGCTGAACTAAACGACAAGTTAGTTCCCATCTTTCTCCATAAGGTCCTCCAAAATTTCCCTATGAATTTCATATCTCGATCCGAAACTATGCTTCTTGGTAAGCCATGAAGTCGAATGAATTCTTTGAAAAACAGATTCACAATGTGAGTTGCATCACTGGTCTTCTGACATGGAATGAAGTGTGCCATTTTGGAAAATCTATCCACCACCACAAAGATCGAATCACAACCTCTTTGTGTTCTTGGCAACCCCAATACAAAATCCATGCTGATTGCATCCCATGGCCTCTCTGGTATGGGAAATGGTTGATAGAACCCCGCATTCTACTTCCTTCCCTTCGAATGCTGGAAAATTATGCATCTGTCCATGAATCTCTTGACATCTTCTCGCATTCCCGGCCAAAAATATGACTCATTCAGCTTTGTGAATGTCTTATCATGACCAAAGTGTCTTGCCAATCCTGCACAGTGTTTCTCCTTTAGCAAGTTCTCCCTCATGGAGCATTTCGGAATACACAACTGATTAAATCTAAATAGTAATCCTTCCTGGATCATGTACTCTACCCATTGGCTTCTATCCCTAAGAATTGGATTCTCAGCTGCTTCATACGCTTCCTTAAAATTTGGATCACCTGTGTACATGTCCCTGAGATCATCAAAACCCAATGTTTTGACTTTGAACTCCTGCAACAACAAACACTTCCTGCTCAAAGAATAAACAACTTTGTTAGCAGTAATAGAAATATGTTTTATCACAAAAGTGAAATTTTGCATATACTCAACCCATTTGACATGCCTCTGATTCAACTTTTCTTGTTGAGTCACAAACTGCAGTGCATGATTGTCACTATATAAGACAAACTCTTTTGGGATCAATTAATGTCTCCATTTCTTTAATGTATGAATAATAGCATAAAACTCCTTATCATAAGTGGAGTATTTCACTTTCGCTTCATTCAGCTTCTCGCTGAAGTATGCTATCGACCTGTCTTCCTGACTCAAGACTACCCCAATTGCAAATCCGCTTGCATCACATTTCACTTGAAACATCTTTCAGAAATTTGGCAACACCAAAACTGGTTGTTCCGTAATCTTCCTCTTCAAAAGATTGAAACTCTTCTCAGCCTCTTCTGTCTAGTGAAAATACTTGTGTCTTTTCTTCACTGTGTCCATCATAGCTACACTAATTCCACTAAAATTCCTGATGAATTTTCTGTAGAAACTAGCCAATCCATGGAAACTTATCACCTCAAAGATATTCTTCGGTGATGGCCAATTCTTGATTACCTCCACCTTATCTGGATCCATCCTCAAATCATTTGCCAAAATAACAAACACCAAATAAATGAGCTCCGTCTTCATGAATGAGGATTTCTTTATATTTATCAACAACTTCTCCTGCTGCAATTTCTACATCACTGTAGCCAAATGATTCAGATGCTCTGCCACTGTTTTACTGTAGATCAGTATGTCATCCAAATACACAATGAAAAATTTTCCGATGAACTCCCTCAGGACTTCGTTCATCAATCTCATGAAGGTACTCGACGCATTTGTTAAGCCAAATGGCATAACAAGCCATTCATACAACCCTTCGTTTGTTTTGAATGTTGTCTTCCATTCATCACCTTCTCTCATGTGGATTTGATGACAACTACTTTTCAAATCAATCTTTGAAAAATACTTTTCTCCACTCAAGCAATCCATTAGATCATCCATCCTCAGCAATGGAAACCTGTACCTGATGGTTGTCTTGTCGATCGCCCTCGAGTCGGTACACATCCTCCAGCCTTTGTCTTTCTTCGGACTGAGTACTATTGGAACAAGACATGGACTCAAGCTTTCCCTGACCAAACCTTTTTCCAACAACTCCTGGACTTGCCTCTTAACCTCTTCATTCTCTTGCGACGTCAATCTGTACGCGGCTTTGTTTGGAAAACTGGCTCCTAGTATGAGATCAATATGGTGACTCACACTTCTGATCGGTGGCAACGAATGAGGTAATTCGTCCACTATGATGTCAACGAACTCTTCCAACAGTTCCTGAACTTCTTCTGGTAAATCATCTAACCTTGTGCTGGTCAAAACAATTCTAGGCTTCCTGACCACTATGAACTGTGGGTCCTCCTTCTTCTTAACCTCTGTAAGAAGTTCCTTCCCACTCATGAGAAGTACAATGTTGCTTACTTCTGGTTTCACCTCCTTATCCTTGATTGGAAGCAACATGTGTGTCCTCTCGTTCTTCTCCAGGGTGTATGTGTTCATTCTCCCATCATGAATCACATTCCTGTCATATTGCCATGGTCTACCCAGAAATAGATGACAAACATCCATAGGAATGACATCACACAAGATCATATCATTATATCCTCCTATCTTAAATTCAACTAAACATTGTTTAGTGACAGTTACCTGATGTCCTTTCTGTAGCCATGAAACTCTGTATGGGCTTGGATGATCAGTTGTCTCCAGCTCCAATTTCTCTACCATCTCGGTTGAAACGATATTATCCATGCTACCACTGTCTACAATGACCTTGCATACCCTATCCTTGGTCTTGCAAGCAGTCCTCAAAAGTCTGGTCCTTTGGACTGAACTCTCCACCTCTTTCTCTGGTGTCAAAAGGACTTTTCGCATCATCAACGATCTTCCGCCTTTAGCGTCTTCTGCCTCAACATCCCGCCTCTGTGCCTCGGTGATGTGAGCTTCTCCAAATTCCTTGTTTTTATCTGGACACTCGTAAGACTTGTTCCCATTCTTTCCACATGTGAAGCATGTTATTACTCCACCTATTCCTCTTCCTCTACCTCTAGTATGAGGAAAAGTGTTGTTGTCAACATAATCTCCTCTCTACTCAGTATGTTTCCCTCTCTGTGAGGTTCCACCTCTCTCAATTCGAGTCTGAGGTTTCTTCCAGTCCTCTTTGGGCTTCTGATATTTGTCCTGGGCAACTGATTTGCCTCGGGGCTGACTTCTGCCTCGACCTCTTTGACTCTGCTTTTGGCTAAGCTTCTCTTCTTCTTTCAGAGCCATCTGATAAGCATATTCCACCATTCGAATGGTTACCATGCTCATCTCATCCTGGATATCATATCTCAGGCCATTCATATATCTGGAAACTTTTTCATCATCGCTCTCCTGATGACTTGCTCTGATGTTCAGTTTGTAGAATTCCTCAGTGTATTCTTTCACTGTCATCAACTTCTGTCTCAGGTTCTGCATCCTCTTGAACAGAGTAATTTGATAATCCCTGGGAATGAATTTCGTCTTCATCTTCGCGATCATTCTATCCCAGCTCTTGATTTTATGCTTGCCTTTGCATCGTCTGTCATATTGTAGTTTATCCCACCACAATGCTGCATGTCCTTTCAATCTTGTGACAACATGCTTGACTTTCTTGTCCTCTTCAACATATTCATAGTCAAAGTATGTGTCTATAGCTCTAATCTAGTCTAGAAGCTCCTCTGCATCCAAGTTTCCCTCATAAACTAGAACGTCCATCTTCGCTCTTGCACCCATCCTGGAAATAGCTCTGATCAAATGTTCATTTGATGCATCTTCAGCTGCAACTTCTTCTTCACGTTCAGCCTCAATCTCACTCTCGGAATCACTTAGATCCCTCACACTAACTGTGTGTCTTTGCGTTGTCTCCATGTCTTCGAGTCTAGATCATAGATCACACATTTCTCTCTCCATGGCTGGATATGTCATCTGCCTGCCTCTTCTTCTTGGCATTTCCCTCTCCTTTGGTGGATCGGGTATTTGCATGTCCCTTCTCCTTGGCGGCATGGTGAATTCTCTTTATCTACTACAGAAAGCAAAGAACCTTTCTGTGCTCTGATACCTAAAATTGACGTTGACGCCCTTCACCCGCAGGTCGGAAGGTCCACGTCAACACATGATCTTTCTTTTACCATGACCCGAAGAACTCCAAACGACTCTTCTATTTCCCTATCGGGAAATTTGCACCCACAACAAACTCTTCACAAGATCCCCTCTTTACACTTGGGGGATTGGACTTCGCAACTTCACGAGGTCAGTGGTCGAGCGTTGGAATCTCGAATCCCCGAATCCTGATACAGTCAACGCTGACCCTTTCCTTTTCCCTTTTGGGATTTTCCCTATCGCGATTTCGACATTCGCGATGTCGAACAACTCGTTCCTCCGATTCCCTAATCCCGGTTTGTCGAAACCTCGACACACTCGTGTGGTTTACCTTTTAACGGTCCTTCACTCCATCAACACTTCGGGGTTCACAATGTCACGAAACCTGATGCAAAGAGTTCAGGACTTCATTCCACGAAACTCTGAAACAGTGTGCCACCTGTCCACTCGCTGACTCCTCCGTGGCCCCACATAAATCCACTTGGCTTTCGGGATATCACGTATCATGATATTGTGATTCCTGTTGCAATTTTCACGAGACTTCCACCCACGAAACCCTGATATGGAATCTCACATGTAAATCTGACGGTCCTTGTGACTCGGATCTATGGTCCTACCACTCCTGAGTTTTGAACCCTTTGGGAATAATTCACCGTATCTCCTCTACACCTCTATGAGATCTGAGGGATAGTTTAACTCTTGTTCTCGTTCACCCATAAGTGAAATTGGGTTATAGGAGCCGTGCAAGGAGTGTGCAGGCTAAGGAAAGTCTCAGTTGTGAATCTGAGCGAAGCATTGAAGGACTACTGCTGCAGGTGTGCGCAGAGTCGAAGGGTTCTAAGATATTTGAAGGTATCTGGAGGTTGCCACAAGGAGTGCGCGCAAAACAAAATCTTCTCAAAGACTAAGAGTCGTGAGAAAGCTCAGGAAGGATAGGGTCTTCAAGTGGTTGAAGAACAGTGCAGGGGAGTTACGACTGGAAGTGTCTAGGAGGCATCGTGAGTTGTGCGCAGGGGGAACGCTTGGTTCACGCATAGATTCACAAAGGAGAGAACGGACGGTCAGGATATCATGGAAAGGATTTGCAGAATCCCGCCAGCCGTTAGATCAGCCAGAGGAGCAGGGAGGCTATGTCTGCATTCAGAGTTCTAGTTCCAGGGGTCGTGAGTCATCGGATCATCACCCAGTTAACCGTCAACCGTCCAGTTCGACAGGAGTTGCACAGGATTTAAGTCCTCGTGAGCAGAGGGAAACCCCTGAGAAGACATCGAGGATTTGGTCATTGGGGTCCATACAAGTGAAGTGGTTATACTTTGCGTTTGGGCGAAGTCCGAGGTTTGATCTGGACCTTCCATCATTTAGGACGCATGTCGAAAGATATGATGAAGTTGGAGTTCGACGTATCGGAGGTCCTGAGGACAAGATACTCTTATAGCTTGAAATAGCGAATTCTGATTCTCAGACAAGAGGAGAGCGTTGTGTGGGACCCAATTGACGTCATTTCGTCAGAACGAGGCATCAAGTATTTGAAGTCGCAAAGGCCTGAGATCATATCGGGTTCGTTTATCTCTAAGGGATGTGTGGGTGAGATCGAAGCCGTCGGGAAATTCCCCGAAAGGAAAAGTCAATTTTCGGGGAATTGACATTCGTGAGATCGGAGAAAATAGAAGTAAAAGCACTTCGGCATTAGAAGTCACGAAACCCCGAGGGAGACCTAGAGCCGTTGATCCTAATAAACGATCATGGCCATTGATTTTGTTTATGGTGGAAAGGCTTTCAGGGACGTCGCATCGGGAATCAAGGGTCTGGGGAATAAGGACTCACATACACCTCGACATCATAAACCTGGAAATCCTGATAAGGTATATGACTGTGGTCATATAAGGGGAGGTCGCATGGAATAAAGGCTTAGCCTGGGAGGCTAAGGCAGCAGGGGAGCGTATCGGTGTATCGGGGATCGGGGGCCGGTAAAGTGAGTTGTTTTGGATATCGCAAGTGCCGAAATCCCTATAGGAGGAATCCTGATAGAAAAGTAAAAGATCAACATTGACTTACATTGGATTTTGGAGAATCGCAAGAAGTAAACGCGTGACCACAGGAATTGCGAAGTCGCGAAGTCCGATTTCCCGATAGAAGAAAGGGAGATCCCGTGAAAGAGTTGTTGTGGGTGAAAATTTCCCGATAGGGAAATAAAAGAGCCTTTTAGTTCTTCGGGCCGAGGAAGGAGGAAAGATCCTGTGAGCGACGTGTTGGAAGAGTGTGCTTGCGTCAAGTGGTATTAGAGCTTAGAAAAGCTTCTTTGCTTTCTGTAGCAGGGAAAAGGAAGATTCACCATGCCGCTGAGGAGAAGAGATAGAAAATCACTTGATCCAGAGGAGGAAAGGGAGATGTCCAGAGGAAGGGGTAGAGAAGTGTAGAATCCAGAAGTAGAAAGAGATCTGGATAACATACGCGCTAGACTTGTGGACATGGAGATAAGACAAAGGCGCACAACTGATGTAGGAGATATCAGTGAGTCTAAAAATGAAGATGATGCTGGACATGGAGAAGAAGAAATCACAGCAGAAGATGCAGCAAATGAGCTCTTACTTAAAGCTGTTGCAAGAATGGGTGCAAAGGTGAAGGTGGAAATTCTAGTTTATGAGGGAAATCTGGATGTAGAAGAGCTTCTAGACTGGATTAGAGCTCTGGACACCTACTTTGACTATGAAGATATCGAAGAGGAAAAGAAGGTCAAGCATGTCGTCACGATATTAAAAGGACATGCAACCTTGTGGTGGGATGAACTACAAGAGGATAGGTGTTTCCAAGGCAAGCAAAAAATTAAGAGCTGGGACAGGATGATTGCAAAGATGAAGGCAAAATTCATTCCCAGGGACTATCAAATTTCTCTGTTCAGGAGAATGCAGAACTTGAGACAAAAGATGATGACAATGAAGGAATATAATGAAGAGTTTTACAAGTTGAATATCAGGGCAGGTCATCGCGAAAGCAGTGATGAAAAAGTGGCCAGGTATATGAATGGTCTGAGATACAACATTCAAGATGAGATGAGTATGGTAACCATCCGAACACTGGAAGATGCTTATCAAATGGCTCTGAAAGCTGAAGAGAATCTGAGCCAAAAGCAGAGTCAGAGGGGTAGAGGCAGAAGTCAGCCCAGAGACAAATCAATTGCCTAGGAAAGAACCCAGAAGCCCAGAGATGACTGGAAGAAACCTCAGACTCGGACAGAGAGAGGTGGAACCTCACAGTGAGGACAACGATATGCTGAACAAAGAGGACAACATAATGAACAGAGAGGAGATTATGCTGACAACAACACTTTTCCTCGTACTAGAGGTAGAGGAAGAGGAAGAGGTGGAGTAATAACATGCTCCACGTGTGGAAAAAATGGGCACAAGTCATTCGAGTGTCCAGAGAAAAAGAAAGAAACTGGAGAAACTCACATCGCTGAGGCACAGAGGCGAGATGTTGAGGCATAAGACGTTGAAGGTGGAAGATCGCTGGTGATGCGAAAATTCCTTTTGACACCAGAGAAAGAAGTGGAAAGTTCAGTCCAAAAAACCAGACTTTTCAGAACAGCTTGCAAGACCAAGGGTTGGGCATGCAAGGTCATTATGGACAGCGGTAGCATGGACAATCTCGTTTCAACCGAGATGGTATAAAAGCTGGAGCTGGAGACGACTGATCATCCAAGTCCATATAAGGTTTCGTGGCTACAAAAAGGACATCAGGTAAATGTCACCAAAAAATGTTTAGTTGAATTTAAGATAGGAGGATATAATGATAAGATATTATGTGATGTCATTCCTATGGATGTTTGTCATCTATTGCTGGGTAGACTGTGGCAATATGATAGAAATGTGATTCATGATGGGAGGATGAATACATATACCTTATAAAAGAATGGGAGGACTCATATGTTGCTTCCAATTAAGGACAAGGAGGTAAAACCGGAAGTAAGTAACATTGTACTTTTCATGAGTGGGAAGGAACTTCTTACTGAGGTGAAGAAGAAAGAAGAACCACAATTCTTTGTTGTTAGGAAACAGAGGATTGTTTTGACTAGAACAAGGGTAGATGATTTACCAGAAGAAGTTCAGGAACTGCTGGAAGAGTTTGTTCACATTGTAGTGGATGAATTACCTCATTCGTTGACACCAATCAGGAGTGTGAGTCATCACATCAATCTCATACCAGGAGCCAGTTTACCAAATAAAGCCGCATACAAATTGACACCGCAAGAGAATGAAGAGGTCAAAAGACAAGTCTAGGAGTTGTTGGACAAAGGTTTGGTTAGGGAAATCTTGAGTCCATGTGTTGTTCCGACAGTACTCAGTCCGAAGAAAGACAGAGGCTGGAGGATGTGTATCGACTTGAGAGAGTTCAATAAGATAACAATCAGGTACAAATTTCCATTGCCGAGGGTGGATGATTTAATGGATTTCTTAAGTGGAGCAAAGTATTTTTCAAAGATCGATTTGAAAAGCAGATATCATCAGATTCGCATGAGAGAAGGTGATGAGTGGAAGACATCATTCAAAACAAACGAAGGGCTATATGAATGGCTTGTTATGCCATTTGGCTTAACAAATGCACCAAGTACCTTCATGAGGTTGATGAACGAAGTCCTGAGGGAGTTCATCGGGAAATTTGTCATTGTGTATTTGGATGACATACTGATCTACAATAGATTAGTGGGTGAACACTTAAAGCATTTGGCTACAATGATGCAGAAGCTACAATAGGAGAAGTTGTTGATAAACATGAAGAAATCCTCATTTATGAAGACAGAGCTCATTTACTTGGGATTTGTTATTTCGGAGAATGAGTTGAGGATGGACCCAGATAAGGTGGAGGTAATAAAAAATTGGCCATCACCGAGGAACATATTTGAGGTTAGAATTTTTCATGGGTTGGCTAGTTTCTACCGAACGTTAATTAGGAATTTCAGTGGAATCAACGCAGTGATGATGGATACAGTGAAGAAAAGACATAAATCTTTTCACTGGATAGAAGAGGCTGAGAAGAGTTTCAATCTATTAAAACGGAAGATCACGGAACAACCAATTTTGGTATTGCCGGATTTCCAAAAGACATTTCAGGTAAAATGCGATGCAAGCAGATTTGCGATAGGAGTGGTCTTGAGTCAAGAGGACAGGCCAATTGCATATTTCAGCAAGAAGCTGAATGAAGCGAAAGTGAAGTACTCCACATATGATAAGGAATTTTATGCCATCATTCAGGCATTGAAAAAGTGGAGGCACTATTTGATTCCGAAGGAATTTGTTTTGTATAGTGATAACCATGCATTATAGTTTATGACTCAACAGGAGAAGTTGAATCAGAAGCATGTTAAGTGGGTTGAATACATGCAAAATTTTACATTTTTGATTAAACATATTTCTGGAACTACTAACAAAGTTGTTGATGCTTTGAACAGGAAGTGTTTGTTGTTGCAGGAATTCAAAGTCAAAACATTGGGTTTTGATGATCTCAGAGACATGTACGTAGATGATCCAAACTTCAAGGAAGCGTATGAAGCAACTGAAAATCTAGTTCTCAGAGATAGAAGCCAGTGGGCCGAATACATAATCCAGGAATGATTGTTGTTTAAAGGCAATCAGTTGTGTATTCCAAATTGTTCCATGAGGGAGAATTTGCTGAAGGAGAAACATAGTGGAGGATTGGCCGGACACTTTGGTCATGACAAGACATTCGCAAAGCTGAGCGAGTCCTACTTTTGGCCAGGGATGCGATCATAGGTCAAGAGATTTGTGTATAGATGCAGGATTTGACGGCATTCGAAGGGGAGGAAGTAGAATGCGGGTTTTTATCAACCATTTCCCATACCTGAAAGGTCATGGGATGCGATTAGCATGGATTTTATATTGGGGTTTCCAAGAACACAAAGAGGTTGTGATTCAATCTTTGTGGTGGTGGATAGATTTTCCAAGATGGCACATTTTATCCCATGTCAGAAAACCAGTGACGCGATTGACATCGCAAACCTATTTTTCAAAGAATTCATTCGACTTCACGGCTTGCCAAGGAGCATAGTTTCGGACAAAGATACGAAGTTCATAGGGAATTTCTGGAGAACCTTATGGAAGAAGCTAGGAACCAACTTGTTATTTAGTTCAGCTTATCATCCTCAGACGGATGGATAGACAGAAGTGGTAAACATAAGTCTGGGAGATTTGCTGAGAAGCTTGGTGACAGAGAACCACAACAGTTGGGACAATATATTGCCGCAGGCAGATTTTGTGTATAACGACTCAGTGAACAGGAGTACAGGACAGAGTCCATTCCAGGTTGTTTATGGCATACATCTGAGGGGAATTTCTCAATTGAGGGATTCAGAACAGAATGAAACTAGGAGTGTTAGTGCAGAAGACTTCGCAGAAGAGATGAAGGAACTTCACAGCCGAGTGAAGGAGCGGTTGCAGAATTCAAGCCAGGAGTATAAGCGCAGAGCCGATCAACATAGAAGACAAATTTAGTTTGAGGTTGGTGATTTGGTTTTGGCACATTTGAGAAAGGAAAGGTTCCCGAGAGGAACGTATAATAAGTTGAAGATGAAGAAAATTGGACCATGCAAGGTCTTGAAGAAAATGGGAGAAAATGCTTATGAGATTGAATTACCCGATGGGATCGGAATCTCTCCGATATTCAATGTCTCAGATTTATACCCATATAAACCTAAGGACGCAGAAGCAGAAAATGAGCAGCTAGTGATCTAGTGGACAAAGCAAATTCCAGTTGCAGAGAAGCCATAGATGGAGTGCATACTGGACAAGAAAGTGAGCAAGAGGACTAGGCGGAAAGAATACTTTGAGTATCTGGTCAAATGGAAGAACCATCCAATGGAAGATGCCAACTAGGAGACTGAAGTGGAGATACAGAAGCATGGATAGACCGTGCAGGAGCTCATGGACAGGAGCCCATGAAATTTTTCAAGCGAGGGAGTATGATGCAGGAGCATCTCTCACAACAAGCGAGCCAACGTGGAAGTGAAGGACCGCTGGACAAGCCCAACACAAGTTTTGAAATTGTCTCGAAGATAATGCACCAACCTTAAATGTGATATTAAAGAGAGGCATACTTTTATATTGTAATCAGACTTTGAGCGTCTTGCTCTCGTCTGAAGTAGATGGAGGCATTTATGTTGAGATGAATTAGGTAGATAGAATTTAATATTAGACTAGACAGTTTTAGAGTGCAAGAGGGAAACGGGATATAGACACCCTCATTGTGCATTTGTATTATTATTAAAGCAGGAAGAGCATAGAAGAGAAGAAGAGAGCTGTGGAAGAACACCCATGTACAGAGCTTGAATTAATAGAAGAGTTTGATTCAAATCCATGGTTTTGTGTTTGTTCTCTATGTATGTATGCTGAATGCTATGCTCATGAGTATTTACTTCCTGTTATGCATTTTCTTTACATGCTATGTATGAATGATTTCTTGCTGAGTGTTTGAAATCTGAGAAAGGAAGTAGGAGAAATGAGTTTCAATTTTTTCTCTATCTGAGCAAGGATTCCTGCAAGCAGTGCAGTTGAAGTCGTCCGCAAGGAGTGCGTTGACAGAAGGCTCAGATAGTTTAACTCTTGTTCTCGTTCACCCAGAAGTGAAATTGGGTTATAGGAGCCGTGTAAGGAGTGCGCAGGCTAAGGAAAGTCTCAGTTGTGAATCTGAGTGAAGCATTGAAGGACTGCTACTGCAGGTGTGTGTAGAGTCGAAGGGTTCTAAGATATTTGAAGGTATCTGGAGGTTGCCACAAGGAGTGCGCGCAAAACAAAATCTTCTCTAAGACTTAGAGTCGTGAGAAAGCTCATGAAGGATAGGGTCTTCAAGTGGTTGAAGAACAGTGCAGGGGAGTTACGAATCGAAGTGTCTAGGAGGCGTCATGAGTTGTGCGCAGGGGGAACGCTTGGTTCATGCACAGATTCACAAAGGAGAGAATGGACGGTTAGGATCTCGTGGAAAGGATTTGCGGAATCCTGCCAGCTGTCAGATCAGCCAGAGGAGCAGGGAGGCTATGTTTTCATTTAGAGTTCTAGTTCCAGGGGTCGTGAGTCGTCGGATCATCACCCAGTTAACCGTCAACTGTCTAGTTCGACAGGAGTTGCACAGGATTTAAGTCCTCGTGAGCAGAGGGAAACCCCTGAGAAGACATCGGGGATTTGGTCATCGGGGTCCATACAAGTGAAGTGGTTAGACTTTACATTTGGGTGAAGTCCAAGGTTTGATCTGGATCGTCCATCATTTGGAATGCATGTCGAAAGATCTAACGAAGTCAGAGTTCGGCGTATCAGAGGTCCTGAGGACAGGATACTCTTACAACACGAAATCGTGAATTCCGATTCTCCGACAAGAGGAGAGCACCGTGTGGGACCCAATTGACGTCATTTAGTCAGAACGAGGCATCAAGGATTTGAATTCGCAAAGGCCCAAGAGCATATCAAGGCCGTTTATCTCTAAGGGACCTGTGGGCGAGATCGAAGCCGTCGGGAAATTCCCCGAAAGGAAAAGTCAATTGTCGGGGAATCGACATTCGTGAGATCGGGGAAAACAGAAGTAAAAGAACTTCGGAATTAGAAGTCGCGAAACCTCGAGGGAGACTTGGAGCCATTGATCCTAATAAACGATCACGGCCGTTGATTTTGTTTACGGTGTAAAGGCTTTTAGGGACGTCGCATCGGGAATCGGGGGTCCGGGAAATAAGGACTCACATACACCTCGACATCAGAAACCCTGAAATCCTGATAAGGTATATGACTATGGTCATATAAGGGGAGGTCGCGTGGACTAAAGGCTTAGCCCAGGACGCTAAGGCAACAGGGGAGCATATCGGTGTATCAGGGATCACGGCCGGTAAAGCGAGTTGTTTTGGATATCACAAGTGCCGAAATCCCGATAGGAGGAACCCTGATAGCAAAGTAAAAGGTCAGCATTGACTTACATCAGATTTCAGAGAATCACGAGAAGCAAACGCATGACCACAGGAATCGCGAAGTCCGATTTCCTGATAGAAGAAAGGGAGATCCCGTGAGAGAGTTGTTGTGGGTGAAAATTTCCCGATAGGGAAATAGAAGAGCCTTTCAGTTGTTCAGGCCGAGGAAGGAGGAAAGATCCTGTGAGAAGAGGTGCTGGAAGAGCGTGCCTGCGTCACACAACATATAAATAAAATGTATAATAGGAAGAAAACATTCATGAGCATATCATTCAACATCAATACACAGAGAGAAAACACAAAACCATGAATTTGAATCAACCTCTTTCTATTAATTCAAATATATGTCCATGGGTGTTCTTACACAACTCTCTACTCCTATTCTATGCTCTGCTTCAATCTTCAATTGTGTTACAATACACAATGAGGGTGTCTATATCCCGTTTCCCTCTTGCGCTCTAAAACTGTCTAATCTAGCATTAAATTCTATCTTCCTGCATTAACTACTTTAAATGCCTTCTACCTACTAAGGACGAGAGAAAATTGCTCAAGGTCCCTTTACATTGTACAAGTGCGCTTCTTCTTAATGACTTCATTTAAGATTGCGCAACAACTTCAAGGAAATTTTCAAAATTTGTGCTGGCACTTGTCCAGCTGTCTCTTGCTTCTGCGCTGACTCGCTTGATGTTGGTGATGCTTCTGCATCATTTTTCAAGGCGTCGAGTACCTATTTTGAGGTTTTTCTATGCTATATTGATATTTGGTTCTTAACAAAGAAGTCTTTGGTTTTTGTGGAGATAATTTCGAAGTTACCCAAGGATGGTCAGGATTAGATCAAAACTAACCCATTCCTAGACAATAAATTATTCCTAATCTCCTATGATGAACTGTAATAAGGTAGCTCTTCACTTGATGATGACCACATCATGATGAGATTCAATGTGTTCATCATCAAGTGAAGAGTTACCTTATTATTGATGATTCTCTATTTCATTGAGGGGTGGATCAAGTTTTGTGTCATTGCTTGATCCACAAGGAGGCCAAGAGGGTTCTATGATTGTCATAGAGGAGCATGTGGTGGTCACCTCTCTAGGTTGGAAATAACCCAAAATATATTTTGTGCAAGACATTTTTGGCCCTCAATCTTTAAATATTGTGTTGAATCTGTCAAAAAATGTCATCCATGATAGCTTTTAACAAGGAAAATGTGTGAACCCATCTCTTCTTTATCTTGTTATCACTATTGGTTCCTTCACTAAGTGCGGGGTTATATTTACAATTTATCACCCAAATTTGGCATGTGGTCATAAATATATTATTGTGGTTATAGATTGCTTCTCCAAGTGGGTCGAGGATATGGCAATAGTTTTGAATGACGGTGAGACCACAACACTATTCATATTCAACTAGGTCATTTCCAAATTCAGTGTACCTAGGGATATTATCACTGGCCATGGTAATTACTTCCAAAATAAAATGATGTTAGAGTTTGAAACAAAGTTAGGGTCCTATTAAGGAACACTCACTGTCGTACTACCCACATGCTAATGGACAAGTAGAGACAATCAATAAGTCATTGAAAACCATTCTCTAGTGAATAAGCAATGTGCATGAATCTAATTAGAATTTAATTATTTTCATGGCTCTTTGTGAATTTAAAACCTCAATGAACATCACCACAAGTTTTACACCATTCCAACTCGTTCATGGGGCTACACTTAGACAACAATGCCAGGATGTTCCCCCTTGTAATTGTTTTACACTAGTATAGTTTTCTACTTAGAGTTTTAGCTTTTAGTTCTTTTTGGTCATTGCTTATCATGCTTTGTGCTTGGTTGCTACATGTCATCAGATACACCTATATTCATGGGGTTCATAGATAGTGATATACACCACACTCAAAATATTTCTTCCTCCACTTGGGTGATTTACTTTCCATAGGACAAATTGTGACCTCAGGAGGTGCTTGTCTAGGGCCTACAACAAACAATGTGGCTAAGTACAACACCATAATCAAACTACTATCAAAAATAATTTCTCACATATTTAGACACTTGGTAATTCACCAAGGTCACAATTTGCAGTGTTGCAATTTAATGGTGTGTACCATGTCCATGATCCTATTCTTATTTGGAAGTTTTTTCAAGTGCGACTTCTCAAGCACTTTTTAGAATTCATTACATATGTTCATGTTTCAATAATTTTTAATTATCTATTTGATGAATAATGGATAACTATGTATTGGATTGGAATTTTTCACATGAAATGAAATCAAAGCATGCATGTACATAACATCATAAGAAAGCACATCATTTTTTCAAACATAAGTAAGGCCAAAAACCTCTACAAATATTTTATTAATTTTATCATCAAGTACAAAATTTATAGAGTGCTATACAAAATTAGGCATCCTAGCCTCTAATGTTACAAATATAAAAAATTCTAATAAAAAAATTATCCATATTATAACTAGGACTCAGGCCCTGGCTTGACATGGGTCTCATGGTAGAAAATGATGTCATTTTCCACCTATCAAAAGAGTCGCACCAATGCTCGTGGTACTCCTACTCCATATCACTAGACATGCTCTGAGAGGTATTCCACTTGTGTCATTGATATCCAATGGGTTAACCCCTCCAAGTTCCACCAGATCATTTGTAGAAATCTCTTGGCCTCTCCCTTGGGTTGGTCCTTTCCTCTTCCCTTGTGTCGGTTCCAAGAATACCCTATAGGTTGAACTGATCCTACATTTGAATCAAAAAATAATTTTGTATACCAAAAATACAAGTCTCCTCTTCCATTTGCATATAAAACAAAAAAATAAATAAATTTTAAAAGATAAAAAGTTTTCACTCACTGATTTGACCCCAAGTAGCATCTGGATGGAGTGTTATAGCCAGAGGCATCTTAGGATGGGCGACCACCTGGGAAGTCCTGGTTATCGGGTGCAAGCCCCAGAAGTGATTATTGATGCTATGGGATTGATTTCGCTGGTTTCAATCCCATTTCTTCACCCCTATGAGCATCACCCGATGCAATGAACGCTAAGTGGATTATTCAAATCATGAGAATTATTGGTTAGTTGTGACTAATACTCATGGATATGGATCATAGATTAATGACTTACACTACGAAGTTAATTCTGAAAATGACATCTAATATGTTGCACTGCGGAAGCCCCTCTATGCTTAAATAATAAGAGTGAAGGCAACTCTAACTGGATAGTTCATAAGGGACAATACTTGCTAAGGTTTTGCAAATCGGGTAGCAAGCTAAGTGGGCTTGATTGTGGGGAAAAATCCACAATTAAGCACACTTTAGCAAGATGTTTCTTGGGATGGGTGACCACCTGGGAAGTCCTGGTTACCAGGTGCAAGCCCCGGAAGTGATGATTGATGCTATGCGATTGATTTCGGTGGTTTCAATCCCATTTATTCACTTATGTGAGCATCACCCGATGTAAGGAGTGCTAAGTGGACTATTCAAATCATGATAATTATTGGTCAGTTGCGACTAATACTCATGGATATGGGTCATAGATTAATGACTTACACTATGCAGTTAATCCTGAAAATGATATCTAATATGTTGCACTATGGAAGCCCCTCTATGCTTAAATAATAAGAGTGAAGGGAGATCTAGCTGGATAGTTCATAAGGCACAATACTTGCTAAGGTTTTGCAAATGGGGTAGCAAGCTAAGTGGGCTTGATTGTGGGGAAAAATCCATAGTTAAGCGTGCTTTAGCCAGAGGTGTCTTGGGATGGGTGACCACCTAGGAAGTCCTGGTTAATGGGTGCAAGCCCTGGAAGTGATGATTGATGCTACATGATTGATTTCGTTGGTTTCAATCCCATTTCTTCACCCCTGTGAGCATCCCCCGATGCAATGAGGGCTAAGTGGACTATTCAAATCATGAGAATTATTGGTCAGTTGCAACTAATACTCATGGACATGGGTCATATATTAATGACCTACACTACGGAGTTAATCACGAAAATGATATCTAATATGTTGCACTCTGGAAGCCCCTCTATGCTTAAATAATAAGAGTGAAGGGAGCTCTAGCTAGATAGTTCATAAGGCACAATACTTGCTAAGGTTTTGCAAATGGGGTAGCAAGATAAGTGGGCTTGATTGTGGGGAAAAATCCATAGTTAAATGCGCTTTAGCTAGAGGCGTTTTGGGATGGGTGACCACCTGGGAAGTCTTGGTGACCGGGTGCAAGCTCCAAAAGTGATGGTTGATGTTATGTGATTGATTTCGTTGGTTTCAATCCCATTTCTTCACCCCTGCGAGCATCACCCAATGCAATGAATGCTAAGTGGACTATTCAAATCACGAGAGTTATTGGTCAGTTGTGACTAATACTCATGGATATGGGTCATAGATTAATGACTTACACTACGCAGTTAATCCCGAAAATGATATTTAATATGTCGCATTCTGGAAGCCCCTCTATGCTTAAATAATAAGAGTGAAGGGAGCTCTAACTGGATAGTTCATAAGGCACAATACTTGCTAAGGTTTTGAAAATGGGGTAGCAATCTAAGTGGGCTTGATTGTGGGGAATACTCTAGAGTAAAAAACGCTTTAGCCAGAGGTGTCTTGGGATGGGTGACCACTTGGGAAGTCCTGGTTACCAGGTGCAAGCCCCAAAAGTGATGATTGATGCTATGTGATTGATTTCATTGGTTTCAATCCCATTTCTTCAACCCTGTGAGCATTATCTGATGTAATGAGTGCTAAGTGGACTATTCAAATCATGAGAATTATTGGTCAGTTGCGACTAATACTCATTGATATGGGTCATAGATTAATGACTTACACTACGTAGTTAATCCTGAAAATGATATCTAATATGTTGCACTGCGAAAGCCCCTCTATGCTTAAATAATAAGAGTGAAGGGAGATCTAACTGGATAGTTCATAAGGCACAATACTTTCTAAGGTTTTGCAAATGGGGTAGCAATATAAGTGGTCTTGATTGTGGGGAAAACTCCACAGTTAAGTGCACTTTAGCCAGAGGCATCTTGGGATGGGTGACCACCTAGGAAGTCTTGGTTACTGGGTGAAAGCTTCAGAAGTGATGATTGATGTTGTGTGATTGATTTCGCTGGTTTCAATCCCATTTCTTCACCCTTGTGAGCATCACCTGATGAAATGAGTGCTAAGTGGACTATTAAAATCATGAGAATTATTGGCCAATTGTGACTAATACTCATGGATATGGGTCATAGATTAATGACTTACACTATGCAGTTAATCCTGAAAACGATATCTAATATGTTGCATTGCGGAAGCCCCTCTATGATTAATTTCTTATTTCACCTATATGTTATATTTTCTACCCACTTGATGTAGTTTATAATGCCTCTTATTCATTTTTATGAGTCGTTTTTGTTAGGAATAATGCCTAACATTGTCATGTCATAGTATTTGTGTTTTTATAGATGTGAAAATTTTCTTAAGGTTATTTAATGTCTTTTTTGCATCACATTGATCCAAATTGATCCACTTTGATAGGTAACAGACTCTGAACTGACTTATAGGTTAGGTTTTCCACCTTTTCATTATGTATCTAGGTTATCTTTTTAACCTTTGTCATTTGTAAGTATTGTAATTTGCATGATAAAGCCTATTGATCATGGGTGCCCTTGTTTGTGCTTTGTTTTCCATTTTGGTGTCAATATTAAAGTTTTTAATAGCTCGCTTGAGAGTCTTCTTATCCCTGTTATGAGTTTGCATTGAAGTTGCATGACTTATTCTTAGTATTTTTATAGTCATTCCCCATGGGGATCCTACATTTTTTTGTTTTGATTTGTATTGTTGCATCACATATTGATTCTAGTGATTTTGATCCTAATTCTCACTATAGTTCATCATTCCCTGCTTATTACTTATGCATCGTCTTCAATCACTCACCCTTGCATCTATTTCTTCTTCATATTGGAACCATTATCCCTAGAGGAAATATTTTTATGAGTGTCCACATCCTGCACATCCTTCTTACATCTTATTTAGGTATGTTCCATGCACTCAAAACTAGTTTCCTTTCCCAAAAAAACTTGTTCCGTCCACTATATCATGGCATTATTTTTTTTTTGAGGATTTAATAACATGAAAAAGACACAAAAATAAAATAGTTTGAAAAAAGAGATAGGGGCGAGAGAATTAAGATATTTTCTTTTTGCGGTAACTGTATCAGTTAAATGTTGTTTTTGAACACGACACCAAGTTTTGAGTCTTTTGTGTGAAAAGTTGGGTCTTAGTGTTGCCATATAAGATGAGCCTTGATATTTGAGTTTTTACTCCAATTGGTTACTCTTCCATTCACTATGAAAATTATATCAATGCCTCTTTTTCTACAAACTTATATTATTATTCATTCTTGCATCAAATGCTACCCAAGTCACCATTGTTTTGTGATTATGTTCAAGGGTTTTCTTTAGCTTGTGTTAACCATTCCTTAGAATTATTGATTGTCCATGTCATCCTTCCTAGTTGTCAATTTGTTCTCAATCACATTAGTATCAATGTTATTTAATCATGCTAGTGTAGAAGGTACTCATTGAATTGTCACTAGTGGGCCATCGCTTATTAACTATGACACATTTCTATGGGAGATTGACCTAGAGTTCATAGCACACTAGGCCTATTTTCATAATTTGTAGGTTACCATGCACTTAAAAGATGAAATTTCATCAATGGTCATGAAATGAGTGGTTTCCCATGTGTTCGATGGTAAGACATCTTTTGACATATTGGGATTCATGTTGTACCTTGGTTTCAATTTTCATCATTGGTGGAATTCCTCACCTATGCTAGAATATTTCATTATCAATTGTTTCTTAAAGGGTATTTTCCATGTTCTATTTCCATATAGTGCATGCAAGGTATGTACTCAATGGTGTGTTCTTTCAGTATTTTTCCAAGACCTTCAAATCATGTTCCTTATGTGCTTTCATGTTGGATGATGGGGGATTTCTCAATTCTCCTTCCAACAGATCTCTTCCCATCAACACCAACTCATTTACTCTGGGAATGGGATCTAGAGACTATAATCACTTGGGTATTGTAGTCATATGTGGTAGGTTCCCTTGCTATCGACAGTGGGAATACATAATTTTCCCCTGATTGATATATTCTACAAGTGTTCAATGACAACACATATATTCACATTTTATAGAATGTATTAGGATCCTCGATGCCAATTATCATTATTGGTGGGTTCTCTCACATTTTTTAACAATATTCATCAATGATTGGTAATAAAATGGTTTCTCCCATGTTTTACACTGGCTCATTTATTCACATGGTGAATATATGTGCCTTCAACGAGTTTAGATTGAAATCCTTGGGCCACAGTAGCATCCCTTCTTTATTCTACTTCCTAAGTTGCATAAGATAGTACCACTCACACTCATGACATTGGTACTTTTGGAGAATCAATTTTTTCATCTCATAATTCTAGTTATTCTCTTGGTGTACACTAAGACATAGATCCACATTGTATTTTCTCATGGATATGATCTATTTTGACATGTATCCTCCATGTATCTTTTTCATGGCCATGGTTGATGCATTTTTTATACTTCATGGATCTGCAATGTACTTGATTTTGTGTACATTCTTTTCCACACCTAAGGCTTGGTATGCCCACATCGAGAATAGAGTCATCTAGCACCTTGGTTTATATTACATGTACTTCCCCCATATGAACTTTGGTGAACTCCACCTGGTCCCACTAAGTAACTTCCTCCATGTTGTTGTAATCTATTTTGGCCATCAGATCCTCTTTTGACCTCACACTTTAGAGGGAATTTTTATAGCATACATTGACACCTCCATGTCTTAGATTCCCCATTGGTCACCATACACCCCTCTTGTTAAATTTGATTTCTCTAAAAACTACACAAATAACTCCTTGACTATCCAAATGATCTCTCTTCTCGTAAAAGGAGCATGTACACACCCTTCCTTCTCACAAAAGGAGTGTGTGCCTCAAAAAATGTATAAAACATATAAAATTCATGAAAATCACGTGCTCCTGAGTGGGGTTTATGGGAAAAATACTTCCATAACTTATTGAAACCTGTTCCAAACAATATCAACCAAATTACAATGGTATAAAATGAGGACTAAATGGAAGGAAAGGAGAAGCATTGATATAGTAGTATATTTATCATTTTGATATCCTCGTGCCTAAGAAATAAGAAGTGGTTGTTTCCCTTGGATTTTTATGGCCTCCAACCCTTAGAAGACCCTTGTTTTCTGAGTATTTTCTCCTTTTCATGCATTTTAGGTCCAAATATATTAGTCTCCCTCATCATATTTCATGAAGAAGATTTGGATTCTTGAAGTAGTTCTGACTGGCCCAAGGATGGAGGAATCCAGATGATGGTTATAGAAGGTATTGACAATGAATCAAGTATAAATTTTTGTAATGTTGTTTTCCATTAATTAAAAGGAATATATCTCTTCTTTCCCTCCCCAAAATTCAATGCTTATTTTTAGTAATTGATTTCTTTATGTATTTGGTTATGGAACTAACTCACCTAGTTGGCTAGTTAAGATTAGTTATTTCATCCTCATTTCATATTTATCTATTTGGTTTGAGGAAAATTTCTTGTCTTCTTGTGTGCAAGTTTGGATCTTGGATCAAAGAAAAGAAAAAATGGAGTAGGATTGACACATGAAGTCTTATATCCAAACAATTATCAAGACCAAGTAAGTTCTCCTTCTAACCAAAAGGAAGTTATGAAAAATAGTTATAGACTAATATTATAGATTTAAGTGCATTTTTCTTTGAATTTGATCTATTATAGTCCACACTATCTATAGAATAAATTTATCTGCAACAAGAGTCGAGACACTTTCTCACACTTTTTTAATTTGAGTGAGTAGGAGGAGCATTCTCCCTTTCTCATACTTTAGTAATTTTTTGGAGGAAGAGAAGGAGAATTATCCCTTTACCACTCAATAATTTTTGGGAGGACAATAAGCATCACTATCCATTTCTCACACTTTTTCAATTTGAGTGATGAGGATAAGGAGCACTATCCCTTACTCACACTTTATTAATATTTGTGAGTAAGAGAAGGAGCACAACTCCTTTCTCATTCTTTACTAATTTTTTGGAGGAGAAGGAGCATTATCCCATTCTCACACTTTTGTAATTAAAGTGATGAGGAGGAGGAGTGAGTTCATTTTCTCACAAGTTAGTAATTTCAGGAAAGAGGAGAAGGATCACATACCCTTTTTCACACTTCTATCATTTGATTGAGGAGGAGAAGGATATCTATCCCTTTCTCACACTTTTGTAATTAGAGTGACGAGGAGAAGGAGAATAAGGACTAACCCTTTCTCACACTTGTTCCTTTCTAAAGAGGAGGAGAAGGATAATGTGCCATTTCTCACAATTTTTCAATTTGAGTGAGTAAGAGAGGGATAAATATCAATTTTACACACTTTAGTAATTTTTGAGAGGAAGGGAATGAGCACTATCCATTTCTCATACTTTAGTAATTTTTGGGTAGAGGATAAGAAACACTGGCCCTTTCTCACATTTTTGTAATTTAAGTGATTGATAGAAGGAGAAGGAGAACTAACCCTTTCTCACACTTGTACCATTGAAAATAGGAGGAGAGGGAGAATAGGTCCTTTCACACACTTTTGTAACTTGAGTGAGTAGGAGAAGGAACACTGACTCTTTCTCATACTCTAGTAATTTTTGGGAGGAGGAGAAGGAGCACTAGACCTTTCTCATACTTAGTAATTTTGGGAGGAGGAGAAGGGGCACTGGCCCTTTCTCACACGTTCGTAATTGAGTGATGAGAAGAAGGATAAGGAACACTATCCCTTTCTCACACTTCGGTCAACTCAAATGAAGCGAATATGGAGCATGTGCCCTTTCTCACACTTTTGTAATTTAAGTGAGAAGGACAAGGAGAATGGGATATTTCTCAAAATTTATTAATATTTGCGAGAAATAGAAGAAGCATAAGCCATTTTCACACTTCAATATATTTTTGGAGGATAAGGAGCACTATCCATTTCTCACCCTTTTGTAATTACAATGATGAGGATAAGGAGAAGCAAAATGAGCCCCTTCTCATCACTTATTCCATTAAAAAGAGGAGGAGAATGGACATGGGTCATTCATCACACTTTTGTACTGTGAATGCACATAAGAAGGAGCACTATCCATTTCTCACACTTCAATAATGTTTTGTAGGGAGAGAAGGAGTACTAGCCCTTTCTCATACTTTAGTAACTTTTGGGAGGCGAAGAACCAACACTAGCTCTTTCTCACATTTTTTAATTATAGTGATGAGGAGAAGAAGAAGGATCACTAGTATGTTCTCACACTTTTTCATTTTAGTGAGGATAATATGGAGAATGTGCCCTTTTTCTCACTTTTTTTAATTTGAGTGAGGAGGAGAAGGAACATTAGCCCCTTCTCATACTTTATTAATATTTGGGAGGAAGAGAAGGAGCACAAGCCCTTTCTTGTTCCTTAGTACTTTTGGGAGGATAATAATCATTATCCCTTTATCACACTTTTTTAATTAGATTGAATAGGAGGAGGAGTGGATTCATTTGATCAAAAGTTAGTAATTTCAAGAAAGGGGAGAAGGAGCATCAACCATTTATCACACTTGTGTCATTTAATTGAGGAGCATAAAGAGAAATATCTCTTTCTCACACTTTTGTAATTGTATTAGTGAGGAGAACGAAAAGGAGCACTATCCATTTCTCACACTTTTCCCATTTGAAAGAGGAGGAGGAAGAGAAGGAGCACTAGGAATTTCTGACACTTGTGCCATTCAAAAGAGGATGAAAAGTGGATGGGCCCTTTTTATCACTTTTGTAATTTGAGTGAGTAGGAGAATGAACAATATCCATTTCTCACACTTTAGTAAGCTTCAGGAGGAAGATATGTATCACTATCCATTTCTCATACTATAGTATGTTATGGAAGGAGGAAAAGCAACACTAACCCTAAAGGAATTTCAAAACGTTCCCTTTCATAAGATGAAAATAGCCTAATGTAAGAGATTGAGGATTTTTTTATGGTTTACCTATATTATAATGGAAATAATATATAAATCCATCCTTTATTAATATTTTATTACCTCCCTCAATAACTCATTCCCAAACAAGAGCACACCATATACAAATAACAAATGTGATAATACTAATGCTCATCTATTTCTTATGCATTTTATATATCCATACTCATTCCCAAACAAGAGCACACCATATACAAATAAAATATGTGATAATACTAATGCTCATCCATTTCTTATGCATTTTATATATCCATTAGACTAATAAGCCTTCACCACTTGACTTAGTCCCTCTCACACTAAAAAGATAAGAAAAGATAAGAAATGAAGATAATAATCATTCCTAACAAAGGCTTGTTCATGGATTGAATAAACTAAGGGCAGATCCATTAATCAATACTATAAAAGATACTTAAGATAAATAACCCATAATCCATCTCACTATTGAATTCCTATATGAGTCAAGATAAGCCTTGGATATAACTAGTTGACCCACTCATAAGCTTTTGAGAGATCCATCTTGATAATGATAGCATTGAGTTTCTTCATTTTTATAGTATGCATCCCTTATTGGTACACTCCATTCACATCATTTATCTTTATATAACTAAGAAAACCAAATTTCTTTTGATATATATTTTTTGCCAAAAAAATCATATAAATTGAGTTACATAAGCCTTGGATATAACTAGTTGACCCACTCATAAGCTTTTGAGAGATCCATCTTGATAATGATAGCATTGAGTTTCTTCATTTTTATAGTATGCATCCCTTATTGGTACACTCCATTCACATCATTTATCTTTATATAACTAAGAAAACCAAATTTCTCCATTCACATCATTTATCTTTATATAACTAAGAAAACCAAATTTCTTTTGATATATATTTTTTGCCAAAAAAATCATATAAATTGAGTTACATAGACTGGTCTAAACTCTTAAAAGGAATACAAAGAGTCATTTTTTGAATTCAAAGCTATGAAAGTATAATTTAAATATCCCAACACTTATATAGACTCTCATTCTTCTAATACTCTGAGCAAATACTCTTCCAATTAATCAATTAAAAAACAATGGACCATCCATCGGGCCTAAACTTTTTTCCTTTTGAAATGACTCCACCACTTCCCTAAGCTCCACTTTGGATATCTTTTCCATGGGTTCTTCATTATTTTCCGCATCTATAAACATCATAAAGAATGAATCCAACTTAAGTATTCCAACTATATTATCTCTCCATGGTTATTAATATAATTATTTAAAATGGGAAACACCCAAAGTTCATGTTCTTCCTTAAAACCTCCTTACTCTCCTCCTTTTAATGCCCTCCATCTCCCATACAATATTCATGTTCTTCTTTAAAAAAAAAAAAAAAATTAAAAAATAATTATATCCTCATATCCTTCATATTCATGTTCTTCTTTTAAAAAAAAAAAATTATATCCTCATATCCTTGATCTGACCATATCAATTTTCTTTTTAATCTCCATTTTTCCTCTTCCCATTTTAGAATCCCATTCTACAATCGTCTTTGAGATATTCTAAATCCTTAATCTTAATTTTTTTTTTCCAAACAACACCCTTGAGATGTTTTTCTCATATATCTAAGATAACTCTTTTTCTACTTCTATAAGTTGTGCTTGAGAGTATAATATTTTTTTCTCTTCCCAAACTAATGCTACCCTTTTGAATTTTAATTTTTTTTAAGCACTAAATAATTGTTAATCCCTCTTTATCAACTTTGAATGGGATCCATTCATCCTTGACCATCCTCACCAATTAATCATCCAATAAATAAAAATAGTTAAATTTTAAAGTTTCAATTGGTTTCTCCTCATATTTTTCTATCTAAAACAAGATTTATAAGTGATTTTAACCCCCTTTTGTGACAACCCATGATCTATATCTATCTAAATCGTTCATGACATAATTTGAAAATTCAAATATTTTGGAAATATCTTCTTCCTCCACTCTAAAATTTCTCCAAGTGTGCATGAAATTGATTGGTTTCTCCTTATCTAAAGCAAGATTTATAAGTGATTTGAATCCCCTCCTTTGAAAACCCATGACCTATATCTATCTAAATCGTTCATGACATAATTTGAAACTTCAAATATTTTGGAAATATCTTCTTCCTCCACTCTAAAATTTCTCCAAGTGTGCATTAAATTGATTGGTTGAACATTAAAAAACCATAAATATTCAATTTTTTAGAATAAATAATCATCTAAAATTTCCATCCTCGCTACTACCATCCATACATACACACTTGTAGTAAAGAAATGCATACTCCCTGTTATTACAAAATCTTTCCTTTTAGTGTATGGACCATAAATGTTAACCAATGAGTAGGGTTTTCCTATCACTAGAAACTGAATCTCATTCCATATGCATGCAAGAAATACAATAATATTTAGGATATACAAAGAGTGTTTCCATATAGTGACCCCCCCTAAGATTAAACATTTTCATCTCTGGCTTCAAAATTCCAATTTTTCATAAACATGAAAATCATATTTTTATATTCCCCTCTCCATCATAGTTTCTTCGGTTAAAAGAATATCTAGTTTGTGGAATTTTACAAGTCTTTTAAGGGATTTGTTTTTTGAAGTGATCCCATACGTTTGATGTTAAGGGAAAATAATATCAAAGTTTACCCTTGATTGGGACCAACCCCATTCTAAGGCCCTCCTTAATTGTTTGTTTCTTCCCACTTAAAATTTATCTTTCTACTTTCTTTTGTGCCAAATTTAAAAGAATTTCCTTATAGGCCCTTGGTTACTATGAGATTGACCAAACTCCATTCTAGTCCAACTTCCACTGCCCCCATTCTTGATTCATATATATTCTTTTTGAACGATATTAGAAGATACCTAAGTGATTTATTAATGAAAGGGGAGTCATATTTCCTAAATCATTTCCCTTTTGGATTGTAAAATGTTCTTCATGCAGTTGAGAATTGACATTTATGGACAAAGCAGTGGGTCACATTTTAATTTTATCTCTAATTATATATAGGAAATACTGGAATTTCTCGATACTAACTAAAAATGGATTTCACTTCATTCCTGAGTTCCTTGGAAAATGTCTTATAACATTGTGAGTGAGGAGAAGATGGAGCACATGACATTTCTCACACTTTTGTAATTTTAGTGAGGAGGAGAATGAGCATTGGCCCTTTCCCACACTTTTGTAATTCGAGTGATGAGGAGGTGGAGTGGCTTCATTTTTTCACAACTTAGTAATTTCAATAAAGAGGAGGATAATCATTGGCCCTTTCTCACACTTATGTCATTTAGTTGAGGAGGAGAAGGAGCACTGGCCCTTTCTCACATTGTTTTTTAATTGGAGTGATGATTAAAGGGAGAAGGAGCACTAGACTTTTATCACACTTTTTCCATTGGAAAGAGAATTGGAAGGAGCATGCACCATTTCTCACACTTTTGTAATCTGAGTGAGTAAGAGGAGCACTATCAATTTCTCATACTTTGTTAATTTTTGGGAGGATGAGAATAAAAACTAGCCCTCTCTTACACTTTTTTAATTAAAGTGATGATGCGAAGAAGAAGGAGAACTATCCATTTCTCATCTTTTTTTCCATTCAAGTGGGGAGAATATGGATCACATTCCCTTTCTCACACTTTTTGTTATACTACAAACACCCAAATAGAATAAAAAGATAAAGAAAAGTAAATATACAACTTGAGAATGGGAGAGACGAATGAATGTGAAGCCTCTTTGAGGGGGCAACCTCCTTTTACAATACAACAAATGTACACAATGATATTATTTTTAAAACTAGGTCTCCTTGGTATATATATGAGACAAAGTGTACACTTACAATTAAAAGGTCTAGTTGACAACACTAATATAACAATAAAAATGAAAAAACTCAATGTCTAGGGAATGACATGCCCTTCCCCTTAAAATAGGTGTTTCCCTCAACACTTGATTATATGTATATATTTTTGCATGAATAACTCATCTTCCCATGTCACCTATTCTATTGGTAGGCTCATCCACTTGATGAGGTACTCAATAATTGATTGATTTACCAATCACTTGATCCTTGTTTCAAGGATTCTTTCTAGTTCTATTATGATTTTCTCTTCTTCATTAATATCTAGTAAAATAGGTTGAATTGGGATCTTGTCACTAATTACCTTCTTTAAGAAAGAAACATGGAAGACTGGATATACACATGAAGATTAAGGTAACTTCAATTTGCAAGACATACTTCCAATCCTCTACAACATCTTATATGGACCTATTGTGGCCACAACAAATCTCCTTTCATTTCTCTTTCACAAGCAAAGGAAAGGGGAACCCTACTAAATTTGAGCATTATTGTTTAATTCCTACTACTATGAGCCTATTGGGGTGAGGGTTTTGGATATTCATTGATTGTTATCTTTAAGGAGGTTTACCATGACCAATAATCCATTTAATTTATGCCTTCATATGTTCTTCATCATACTTTTGGTTTACAAGGCTTCTCTGATCTTTGCATAATTAAATTAATAGTTTATCTTTCGAATATATTGCATATTTTGAAATATTTTTTGATCTTATATAATGTCTTGGTTCAATGTCTTATTTAATATGATTGGAAGAGAACTTGATTTTAAATATATGCTCTCTCTTTGTGCACTAATCTAAAATATCATCTCATTGCATCATTGAGAAGTAAATGGTTAACTTAAATGAAGAACATATTTTCATCTCTACATATTCTTGCATACACATTACACTTAATGTCTTCATATTCAGGCTTAAACTCTTACATATTAATTAGATTCTTCAGTGTAAATCCCATGACTTGAATTAAAGGAATTTAATGTTTTCTAAGAGTTTGAGATATTATTTTCAGTTAAGAAAGCAAGACATCTCTATCTTCATAATATTGGTTTAAAACAAAAGGTTGGTTCATAAAAGGCCAAGATAATGGAGAATTCCTTTCTATCATTTCTTCACTTTAAACAATCCTTTCTCCTT
Source organism: Picea engelmannii (assembly GCA_009831015.1). Classification (NCBI taxonomy): domain Eukaryota; kingdom Viridiplantae; phylum Streptophyta; class Pinopsida; order Pinales; family Pinaceae; genus Picea; species Picea engelmannii. The sequence continues at coordinate 454,001 of ML792119.1, read as the reverse complement.
GACTCTTTTTCATTTGATGAGTAAAATGACGAAGGGAAGGAATATAAATTTTATAATGTACTAGCAAGTATCTACTTCCTTGTGTGACAAATTTTATTATTACTATGGTTGTAGGAACATGGTTTCTCTTAATGAAGTCATTCTCTTGACAAGATACTTCTGCTACTTCAAATATTCAGGAGGATCATGCCTAATTAAGAAAAATATTATATGCACTTGGTCACAGAACATGGAAGGAACTCAAGAATAGCGCTCTCAATTAGTGAAGAGGATGGAAACTTTAAGTGTACCTACGAGAATCCCTTGATCTTGTTCCTCTTAGCCGAGCTTCTCTCTAATTCTGATCTTAATCCTTATTGACCCCAACATTAGGAATTGATATTTGACTATCCCAAAACCCAATTGGATCTCCTCTAACACAATTTCATTATTTCATTTTTTAATTTCTATGCTAAGGTCTAAGTTTTATTTTATTGGAACCCTTATTCATGACCTGAACCTTGACCTCTATGTGAATCCATGATCCACAGTGGAACCTTGAATCATAGAGGGATCTTCCCATCAAACTCTCCTTATTGTTATTTCCTTTATTTAGAATCCCCATTAAATATGTAGAGCTTATATTAAATTAATACCTTTCTAAAGCCTATCGGGCTCCCCTCATCGGGTTTTTCCCACAAAGGTGACAAGTGGATACCTTTGTTTTCGAGTTGCCAAAACTTGAGATATGATAAGCCTATCGGGTTCTCCTTTATCGGATGGAACCATTATTCTCATCTCGTTCACTTAGATCGGTCCCATTTTTCCCACATCAATGGACCAAATTATTAGTTAGCTTGATCCATAATCAATTTTCATCCACTTACAACTAAACCGATCATGATCTATTAGGTTTACCTCTTTGGTATATATTTGATTGGTTTCCAAAACCCTATCAGAATCACCATATTAGGTTCTCACATCGAAAACAAACTTTTCCTTTGAGGTCTTCCTGATCTGATAAGCTTATCAGACTACTCTTTATTAGATTTGACTCTTCGAGGTTTTCCATATCACCAGGAAAAGATGGTGTCAAACCCCTCTTCATCCTATGAATATTTCCTCGTGATGTTGACATGGTGTTGACATGTCCCCCTGATGTGTCACACAGATGTGTTCTACTCGACATGGAACTCAAATGTCACAAACCCATCAGGCTCAACCTTTTTGATATCATATTGCATTTTTTTTTAAAGATATCATATTACCCACCTCCCAAACGCCATTGGATTACACCTTTTTGATAAGCCTATTGAACCTACTCTTCCCAAGAACCTATAAAGTTTCCACTTCCCATATCAGCTTCATAAACTTCCCTATCTGAATGCCTAGCTCAAACTCGTTCTAAGGATTTTTACCATGAGACATCTTCCTGAAACAAATATCAGACTACCTCTTTCCTGCCTACCTCTTTCATATAACTTAAGAGTTATTAATTTAATGTTTTTTTTGGGTCCCAGATGTGACACTTGTCAGGTCCTAAAAGGTTATCATGTGTGCCATATTTCGTAGTGCCAGTGGATTTTGACATGAATTATATGGGGAAGGTTAAACAATATAAACACTTTACCATAAAAATTCCCAATGTATGTGGGACAAATCTATGAACTTGCAGATCAACAAAAATTGTGTGTTTTCATCAGAGAGATGAAATAGTGAAGGGTGTGTGAATGAAACCCTTTTCACTAAGGAGTAGCTGGAACACACAAAGGATTTGAATAAAGGAACATAAATGGAGAAATGAATTGAAAAGAGTTTTCAAGTTTTTCTCCATTTGAACAACCAAACTTCAGTCAAAGAGGGATATTGGTGTACATCGGATCCACGAGTAAATCAATCTCCCACTTCTATGTCTAAAGGACCACTGAAGAAATTATTATATCATATTGAATAGAACGAAATTATGATAAGACTAATATGCCACATGAATTGAATGAATATCATATATGAGGGTACACCAGTAGAGCCACAAGAATCACATCATGATATCCACTAACAACCACTTGAGATTCATATCAAAGATGATATAGGGGTAATTCTCAGAGTTAGGAAACAACTAATGCAAAGACATATAATCATTTTATGCAATAGTGTTCAGAATAAAAATCCATGAAAGTTGATCTCGCGTCATGGATATTTCACCCAAGAGGAACTAATATTCCTAGATTCTCCTAAAGATCAGAGGATCTTCATTTGTTTTCACAAAGGAAAATAAATTTTGTTCTCCATGACTTCAGGATCAACACATCCAGAGCATGGAATTTTGTAGTTCATTTAAGGATATCTTTACATCAACTAGTTGGGATTCAACCGCAATAAAGAAATTGGGAATAAATGTTTTGGTCACTAGTTTTATGCATCTACGATGGTAAGGCTTGATTGAGTCATGATTCTAGCCAACAAAACTCCATGGATTTGGATACCATGAAGGGTCCATACTGAATGAAAGGAAGGATCCAAGATGAATTAGTGAAGATTATAAGAGGAGGGATTGTAGCTGCTAACGATATTTTTCAACAAGAGACTAGATCTGTGGGTCTCCCTCGGTAAGGATCCCTTTTAGCTATTTTCAAATTTTTCGAGTCTCCTGTTATGTGGAATAAGAAAGGTGGAGAAGAAGAAAATGTCACTAGTAAAATGGATGGGGTGATCATATTGGTTAGATATCTCATCGCTTTTCCTGAGAAAAATCGAAGGAATATGAAACAATACACAGTTGAAGAATTGCAAGCGAAAGAGAGAAAGATGAAAAAGCCTAATGAAGCAACTGGGGCATAAGAATAATGAGTGGTATGTGGAGAAGATAAAGCATAGATGGAAATTCCCATGATTTTAATGTAATGCTTATTTTCCAATCTAGTTTGAATTGTAGTAGGGAGGGAATAATTGAGATGAACAGACATAACTAGAGCTTTGGTAGTTACAGATACTAGAAAAACTCTCTTGTACCTTATAAAAGAGAGATCCATGTAATAGAAAAGGAATTTTTCCCATTGTAACATTGATGATACTATTATATCATGGAATAAAGAGCAAAAGGAAATTTGGAAATCATAAACAATGTTCTGTTACATATGGGATTATTCTGCATATGTAATTGAATTTTTATAGTTTCTTCGATAATATATTATATGAACTAGTTCTGTATGTGTTGTTCAAGATTTTTTATGTTTGTGGTTACTAATAGATACAATGGTAATGTTATAGGTTTGATCTGCAAGTATTTGTGATTCAATCTATAGCTTTATTTTTTTAATATATTGCTGACTGACATGAACTATTTCAGCAATATGTAATACCAATTTATGTCGTGTCTATCTTTTAGAGTTTCTCTTGCATAGGATAGGTTATAAATAGTTATATTATATAGTTTGAATTTTTTTTAATTATATTAGATTTAGAATTAATTATAATTCTTTGGGGAACAATTCATTGTCTTTACCTTTTTCTTATTTTAAATCATAGTTGCAACTAGACCCACATACTGGTCGAAAATTTCCATCCCAAACGAGAGTGAGTCTAATTGGGACTTTCCATTGGGAATTTTCCCTTACCTTCTTGACATGCCATTTGGACCCATCAATAGGACCATAGAAATTGGGTGCTAATTTATTGTCCTTCTTTTTTTACTTGAGGGACATCTGTTGTATGGTCGTGGCCTCATAAATACCCAATCCCCCACTTTAAATTTCCTTTCACTACAATGTTGATATTCTTGTTGTTTAATCCTATTTTGTATTGTAACCATGTTGTCCTTCAATAGTTTGAGAACCTCTTTCTAATGCTCTATGTGGTCCTCCACTTATTGAACCTTCTCTTTCCCTCTCATGGGTGATGTGATGGATTGAGGATAACACTATAAATTGTCATAAATGGGGACATTTTTTATGAAGTATGGAAGGACATGTTGTACCACCATTCCACTAAGGGAAAACACTTGACCCATTATTTCTGTTTATCAAGTGAAAGGAAAAAAATATAGCCTTCTAGACATTTATTCATAGTCTTAGTTTTTCCATCGGATTGAGGATGGTAATAGGAGCTGTGAATAAATTAACCCCCAAAAAGAAAATAATCCATTCTAGAAATTACCAGTGAAAATGGACCTCTATCTCTTACAATAATCTTGGGGATTCCATGTAGCTTCTAAATTGTTTCCATGAATGTTGTAGCCACTGTACTTTATTTAAAAGGATGAGAAAGAGAGAAAAATGGGCATATTTTGTTAGTAAATCCACCACTACCATTATGACATTCTTTCCTCTGAAATTAGGTAGACCTTTAATAAAATCCATTGAGACATATTCCCAATTTTGAATTGGTATGGATAATGTTTGTAGGATACATGGGGTCCTAATTGTCTCTCCCTTATTCTATTGGAAGACCAAACATTTAGTGACAAAATTTTGAACACTAGTTTTAAGACCTTCCCAAAAAAAGAAAAAAGAAAAAAAGAAATATTTCTTGATCACGTGGTAAGTTTTTAGGAACCCTAAATTTCCTCTTATATGAGAAGTGTACAATTCCAAAAGGATTATTTGTTTGAGTTGGGAGTTCTTATATAAATACAAATGATCATTATACTATAGTGAATCATTCTCCACACAAATTTATCTAATTCACCCAGGTCCTCTTGTAGTTGTTGAATGATCTTGCACATCTTTCGATCCTACTTCCATTGTATCCTTTCTTCTTCCATAAAATAAGATTACATAATGGAAATAAAAAAAGTAAGACCTCTGTGTCTTCTTCTTTCATTGAAAGTGCATCTACCGCCACATTTTGTTTCCCTTTTCTGTAGATAATTTCAAATTCATAAATTAGCATCTTTATAACCCATTTTTGTTTCTCTTCTAAATATAACCGTTGTTCCAATAAGTACTTCAAACTATCATGATCTACGTTTATCTTGAAGTGTTTTCCTATTAATCATGGGGGTCATTTCTTAATTTCATGCGACATGACCAACATTTCCTTTTCATAAATGGATTTGAGTAAGTTCTTTCATTTAAGTTGATGGATCTCAAAGGAAAGAAGCATTCCTTTTGCATCAAAATTGCACTAATGTCATTCCCTGAGGCATTACACTCCACGATAAAGGTTTTTGTTAAGTCGGGCATGGCTAGGACTGGATTTGTACACATAACCTCCTTAAGTTTTTCAAAACCATTGGTTAGTTCTTGAGTCTAAGAAAAGGCCTCTTTTTTAATAACACTGTTATAGGTGTTTCTATTTGACTATAATTCTTGACAAACTTGTCGTAATATCCCATTAATCCTAAGAATCCTGTAAGATTCTTTAAGGTTTTGGGAATTGGTCATTCCATTATAGATTCAATTTTGTAAGGCTCCCCTTTGACACCTTCATGAGATACAATATGACCCAAATATTCCAATTATTGAACTCGAAAGGAACACTCTAAAGTATTTTCATATATTTCTTAGTCTTCCAACAATTTTAAGACCATGTTAACATGTTGTACATTCTCTTCCCAAGATTTTTTGTAGATTAGTATATCATCAAAAAATACTAACACAAATTTTTCGAGGAAGCATTTGAAAATAGAATTCATTAATCTTTGAAATGTCGAAGGTGCATTAGTAAGGCCAAATGGCATTACCAAAAAATCATAATGGCATTCAAGTGTTCTAAAGGTTATTCTAGGATGTTGTTTTGCCTCATTTTTTATTTGATGATATCTATAATGAAGATCCAACTTGGTAAAAAACATTTCTCCTTTCAATTGATCTGATAGTTTATCATTGACATGAATATGAAACTTATCTTTAAAGGTCATTTTGTTGAGCTCTCTATAATCTAGACACATATGCCATGAACCTTCATTTTTTTGAACCATCACCATTGATGAAGAGAAATCACTTTGACTAGGTTGAATCATGCCAACCTCTAACATTTCTTGAACCATATGTTCAATATTACTCATTTTTTCATATGGGTACTTGTAAGGTTTTGATGTTAGGTGATACATTTCCTAGTTGCAAATGAATAGAATGGTCATGATCTTGAGTAGGTGGAATACCTTTAGGCACATCTCCAAATACCTTGGAATGATTGTCGATGAATTTTTGGAGATCCACTGGAGCATAGGGTCTATATGTTTTAACATCTAGTGATCACAATTGTGCAATTACACCATGGTTTCCCATTTTTATCAATTTTGTCATGCTATTATATCTTATCACTTTAGATGGTTTCCCTTTGATACCTCTAAGTTAATTTTCCTTGCCTTCCAAGGAAAATCTCATGAAAAGTTCTTGAAAATTGATAGTCATTGTTCCCAATGATTGCAACTATTGGATCCTTAATACAACATCAACACCACCCATTTGGATTTACATCAGGAGACTATCCAATAAATACTCACCCATAGTGAGGTTAAAACTATGGAAATTCCATGAACAATTTATGGTACCTACATCTACAATCATTACTTGAAACTCTAGTGCTATATATATAAAGAAATTGAGAAGTTTCGATAATTTGCAATTACTAAATTTATGGTTACTACTAGAATCAATCAATACTATAATTTTTAATTTTTGATATATCCTTCTATCTTGAGAGATTCAAAAGTGTTGATGCTAGCCAATACATGACAATATATGGTTGGAATATTCTCTTCTAGTTCTATATATTGTGATGGTTCCAATTCTTGATCTTATTCCTCTTCATAGTATATGTAAAATAATTTCCTCTCATCAAATTTATTCCCCTTATTGTACTTTCTATCACAATTGAAACATAATCCCTTTGTTCTTTTTTCATCCATTTTCCGAGGTGTCAACCTTGTAGGTTGAATGAGGTTAGAAGAGGGAATATGTTGCTCTATATACTTGTTAATGTCTACCCTTCTAGCAACCATATTTTTACTTTCAACTTTCCTTTCCACACTAAAATCATGCTCTATGGATTTAGGTTCCAAGAGACGCACCTCATGTTCAATTCTCTCCTTTAAAGTGCTAATAAAGAGATCTAACAAATTATCTTTGGAATGTTCTTTATTATGAGACTTAACTTTTGAAATTGTTAAATGTGCTTTGTAATTGGACCTCTTTGCTATATATTTATCAATTGGATAAATAATGTGTTTCTCTTAATATCTTCATAGTGCGCTATCAATTCGTTCCTAAAAAAGGAGCAAGAGAAACTACAATTTTTTTTTCATTCACAAAGCCATTGATACTAGACAAATTTATTAGGTTCTAAATAAAAGGATGCATGAGTCACCTTTTGTAAAGTTGGTGCTTTGTGTAGATCAAAAAATTGCTCCATTTGGAATATCCATGTTATAGGATTTTTACCATCAAACTTCCTCATATCAATCTCAGGAATTAAGTAGTTCCTTGGTCCCAAGTTGAACCCATGAAGACGTTGATATTGGAGTGATGAATGATCATAATAATAGGATTCAATATTTGTACTCTCCAAATGTGTTAAAATATACCCCATAGGTGACTGAGGTTCAACAATATTTTTATTCTTATTTTCATGATTTTCTTGCATCACAATATCCCTTTTAGGGAACCTATGTAAGAGCATGGTTTATATGGAATTTTGTAATTGTTTTATCTTTTGGCCCATTAAATTTTCCATTTTATATTCCATTTCCCTTTTAAGTATTTCTTGAGAATGTGAGAAATCCATCATTTTCAACATACTACCACTCATGTCATTAACTTGGTTCTTCAATTGGGATACCTTATTTTCCAATTCTTCACTTTCTTCAAGTGTCATGTGTGAGATCTTTGGAGTTTCAGAAAGAGTATAAATTCTTGTAGAACACTTTTCCATGTGGGAAAATAATAATACTCCTATTTTTTCTCTTTATCACAATTTTTGAATCACCAAAAATATATATTCCAATCAAAAGTTGTGCTAATTTCAAGTTAACATACCTTTAAAAATCTCAATTTGTAAACTGTTTTGTTGGTTGATCTTTCTCCTGAAGTGTTTATGAAATTTAATCCCCTTCAATTCTAAAATTTTGATTTGCAGTGTCTTGATATGTCTTCTTTTCAATACCATGGGTTTGACTAGATTCCAATGTGCCAAGAGAAAGTTGTGGTAACTTGTTTTTTTTTCCCTTTCAAGAGAACAAACTTGTATGGACCATCACATGTCCAATTTTTCATATCTGCTCCTAAAATATGGACCTAAAATACTACGGTCTATCTTATATCAAATGGAACTAGTGACATCAAATTTTGACATTTCTAGCTTCATATATGATAGTTTTACCAATAACACATGTTTGAAACTAGTTGTAGGACTACTCCAAAACCCTAATTTCCATAATATCTAGTGAACCAAACCCTAAATTGTTTACCAAAGTTACTTCACTATGTCTCCTTAGTCTCCAAAAGATTTCAATATTTTAAATGCCACATAGAAAAAATTATAGATAAAAATGCCAAGATGACTCATTTGAGACTAATTTTAGGATTGGAAAAATGCCCTAACTTCCACATGATATATATCTAAAAGTATAAAGAAATAGAACTTGCAATTTTGACCACAAGTACTTTTCTATTTCTCCTTGGGCTCTCAAACATTTCATGGTCTGAAACTATCCCAAAAACAATTCTAGATAAAATGTGAAGATGACTCATTTGAAGTATCCAAACCCAAGGTTTGTATGCTCTAAAACCAAATGTTATGCATCACACCCAAATAGCATAAAAAGAAAAAGGGAAGTAACTCCATGCCTTGAGAATGAGAGAAAACAATTAATCTGAAGCCTCTTTGAGGGGGGAAACTCCTTTTATAATAGAACAAATGTACAAGATGAGATGATTTATAAAACTAGGTTGCTTTGGTGTATATAGGAGACAAAGTGCATACTTACAATTAAAGTGTCTAACTGACAACACTAATAAAACAATATAGATGTAATAACTCAATATCTATGGATTTATCTAGGAATTAAAACTTTTGTAATTTGAGTAAGGAGCATTTATTAAGAATGTCCCTTTCTCACACTTCTTAATATTTTGGAGGAAGAGAAGGAGAAAAATCTTGTTCTCATACTTTAGTAATTTTTGGGAGGAGGAGTACTAGCCCTTTCCCACAATTTTGTAATTAGAGTTATGAGGAGAAGGAGTGGATTAATTTTCTCACAGCTTAGTAAATTTAGGATAGAGGAGAAGGAGAATTGGACCTTTCTCACACTTATGACATTTGAAAGAGGAGGAGAAGGAGCATGTGCCCTTTCTCACACTTTTGTAATTTGAGTGAGCAGGAGAAGGAGAATGAGAATTGGCCCTTTCTCACACTTTAATCATTTTCAGGATGAAGAGAAGGAGCATTATCCATTTATCATAATTTTTGGGAGGAGATCAATCAACACTAGCTCGTTCTCACACTTTTGTAATTAAAGTGATAAGGAGAAGGAGAAGGAGCATAAACCCTTTCTCACTCTTTAGTAATATTTGGTAGGGAGAGAAGGAGCATCAACCCTTTCTCATACTTTTGTAATTTTTCAGAGGAGGAGAGGTGACATTGACCCTTTCTCGCACTTATATCATTTGAGTGAGGAGAAGATGGAGCATGGGCCCTTTCTTACACTTTTTTAATTTGAGTGATTTGGAGAAGGAGCATTGACTCTTTATCACACTTCATTAATATTTGGGAGGAAGAGAAGGAGCACTATCCCTTTCTTGTGCTTTACTAATTTTTGGGAGTAGGAGAAGTAGAAATTTCCATTTCTTGCACTTTTGTACTTTGAATGACGAGGAGAAGGAGAATGTGCACTATCCCTTTCTCACTGGCATTGTCTTCAAATTTTACAAATACCCAAGGGTTTTCAAACTTAGCCAAGCTCCTTATCCTTTTGGACCCTTTGTAAATGTTTTAAATATTTTCCTTTATTTTCCTTGGTTGAACTTCACCTTCCTTTGGATTCCCTAATCACACATGATTTCAAAATTTCA
>ML792119.1:366725-419878 GCA_009831015.1 Picea engelmannii | reverse complement strand
TTTTAATAAAATAAATAAATAATATATATTTTTAATAATTATTTAAATGTATATTTTGGATGATATATATTTAAATGTATATTTTAGATGATATATATTTTACAATAATTGAGTAGAAAATAAATACTTATAATAAAATAAAATAAAAAATTATATTTATTGAAATAAAATAAATAAATACTAAAATCGAATAAGAAATTGTTTCACATCCAAGTGGCTTGGTCGGTTGATAATGGGGACTAATCATTACTTTAACAACCATGTCAAAACGTTTTTACAAAGTGAGTTTGTTTTAAATAAATGCTTTCATGTCAATTAATTTTATTATGAAGTTTGTTGATGATGGTGGCTAAAATTACGAAAGCTCATTACTCTAATAATCATCATGTCAAAGGATTTTTACAAAGAGAGTTGATTTCAAACAAATGATTTTATATTATTTTCAAAATTTTGCATCTTATTAATATAATATTAAAAAAACATATATTGAAGAATGGTGTGAGGCAAAATTAGGATTTAGTGTCACAAACTTTAATAAATTTGAAGATTTTGGAAGTTTTATTAATATAATATTGAAAATATATATTGAAGAATGGTGTGAAGCAAAATTAGGATTCAGTGCCAAAAACCTTAATACATTAAGTTTGGAAATAAAAACCTTAATAAATTAATGTTGGAAATCTTGAAAGTTTTATTAATATAATATTAAAAAAACATATTGAAGAATGGTGTGAGGCAATTAGGATTCAGTGCCAAAAACCTTAATACATTAAGTTTGGAAATATGGGAAGTTTTATTAATATAATATTGAAAAAACATATTGAAGAATGGTGTGAGGCAATTAGGATTCAGTGCCAAAAGGAAATCGGGGAAGTTTTATTAATATAATATTGAAAAAACATATTGAAGAATGGTGTGAGGCAATTAGGATTCAGTGCCAAAAACCTTAATACATTAAGTTTAGAAATAAAAACCTTCATGGAAAATCTTAAAAATATAATATTGAAAAAACATATTGAAGAATGGTGTGAGGCAAAATTAGGATTTAGTGTCACTATCGTTTTGAGTTTAGTATGCTTTATCTAAGGTTTGGAAACACTATCTGCTACACTTCTTGGATTTTCTCACTCCAATAGAATCTAAAATGCATCTTTAGTATCATTATGTATGTATATGAACATATAGAGTATAAGTTTATGGTTTATTTATTGGATATGTATGATATGACATTTTTGTGATTAAATGTTGAGTGGGAACATTCAAGATGTATTGGAAGTGTGTATCATTTAGGTGGAAAAACAAAATGAGAATGCACTTGAATTTATATAGGAGATATTTCAAGGTTTTAATACATTTGTATGTAATATTTAGATAGGTATGATAATGTTGTTTTTTGATGAAGTGTTGAGTGGATGGGTTATATAGGTTACATTTATAATTGTTAATTGGGTGTAGTTTAGATGGTTGTGAAGAATGATTGTTATCCTCTCTACCAGGTTTAATTTACATCATGACATGAATAAAGCTCATAATGGATATGTTGTAATGGTTTCGAGCTTATATGTATTGAAAAGTTATCTTTGATTCAAAATTGAATAGCACTATCCTTTCTTCTCTTTACACACTTAACTTTTCTTCATTAAACAAAATTTTATATCTATATCATTTCCAAATAAAAAAGATTTCATATATATATATATATATATATATATATATATTATTTCCAAATACAAAAATTACAATTACAATATATATAATAATCTATTTTTAAGGTCACGGCCAAGCCAGCACACCAAATTGGTGTATGAGACCCCCTTGTTTATGGGACAAGGGACCCCCTCCGCCCAACGATTTGACTAGTAAAGTCTACCAAGGTATACATACCCTACTCCCCTATGGATTTGAACCTGTGACCTCTTAAGAGGAAACACATGTTCTTAACTATTAGGAAATATAAATATATATAATTAATTTCCAAATACACCAATTACATTGAAAACAACATTTAAGAGCGTTCTTGAGCCAATCTTAATTTATATGAAGATCGGAAGCCAAGACATATCATAATTCCAACTTTGAAAGTTAAAGCAGAGGAAAGTAACCGTTTCCTCTCATAAATTATAATATATGAGCATCAGGGGATGACGTTGATGGGAAGGGCAATTTATGAGCATGCTCGGATGGTTTGGGCAGAGTTCCACAGTCAGAGCTCGCTGCGAAATAGGGAGTATGTGACATGGAAATGAAAGGGAGCCAAATCCAGTCACGAAGGAATCGAAGGAAAGAGGAGGATCCGTCCAGCACAATGCCCGCCAGAAATGCTCCTCCAACGACGCTCAACACTCTCCATTTCCTCGCCGCCCCGTATTTCTTAAAGCAATCCTCTATCATTCTTTCTTCCTCTTCTCCCCAATTTATATCCTCCAGGTTTATATTGGAGACTGAGAGGCATCTGGCTAAAACCACAGCGTCCTCCAGTGCCGAGCAAGCACCTTGACCCAGATCAGGCGTCATAGGATGCAACGCGTCTCCAACAACCGTCACGCTCCCATTTCCCTTTACTTTTCTGTCCCATTCCCACGGCCATACCCATCTGAACTTTAGATTCGCCATACTCAACGTGTCAGCGGGACTGGACTTTATTAACTCTCCAATGGGTTCTGGGAAATCTGTCACCGCCTCTAACGCCGCGCGTCTCAGGCTCTCCGAATCACGAGATACGTCGGCATCTGTAAAATTAATCTCAACTCAGGTCGGTCAGCACCACCTATTTATATAAAATGAATTTGGGATAAAGAGCTTGAAAGAAAGAAAGAGTGTTAGCATAGCAGCTGAGAACGTCGAAAGGTAGCGGTTGAGAACGCGTTTGATAAATGTAAGAAAGTTATGAACAATAAATCTGATCCAATGATTTTGGAGGACGACTAAAAATATGCCAGCATCTTCAATGCATAGCCATCAGATTAGGGTTTAAGGTTAAAAGATCATTAATTGTGCCCATTGTCAATAGGTGTACGTCTTTCTGCGTAATTATATTGAAGAGTTTAATCCCATATACAATCATTATCAAAAAGCCTATATAGGGGCTAATATATATTGGAGAGTCAAAATGCTTATTGTCCAATTAAAAACCAATTCACATCAACTCCGTTGTGAAACTGGAGGTTGAAAAAGACCAAAAGAAGCTTGGGAAGAAAGGATGTGTATGTTCTACACCTCTGGAAAAGTGGAAACAGAAAAAACTTTTCATTTTAGAGTGTGAAGCCTTCAAAGATAGTAAGAACAACTATATAATTATCTTGACTACTAGCTTTTGGAATAACTTATTCAACCAAGAGACAATGGAGAAATTAAGAAAGCTCATCATCAAATTGAACAGAAAAAAAGCTTAACTGCAGATATTAACCATAATACATAAATTGAATTGATGTGACTGAGGAAATCAGATATGAAAAGTTACCTTCTGGTTGTGATTTCCTGGTTATAAACCAATACACTCGTTTGCCTGTGCAGGGAACTAATCCTGCCCTCACCCCTTTATCCAATTTTTGTAACATCATTGTCTCTATTGCATGATAACCCTGAGGACATTTTGCCATCCCTCTGAAGGCAGCACGTCCTGACGGCTTCGCGGCTTCTAAACCCATCCACTCTGCAACTACGGAGTGCACGCCATCACAACCTATTACGATCTGATGATCATAACGCAGAGAGATTTAGAAATCATCAAGACAACATAGTGGGTATATAAAATGTTGATACCTACAGGCTACAACCCTACCTTAGCTGTGATGGATGTACCATCTGCCAGCTCTAGATTGGTGAAAGGAGAGGCAGCTTTTTTATGTATGGAAACAAGTTTAGAGTTGAATCTGATACTTCCATCAGGCAATGCTTCAGCTAGTGTTTCCAGAAGCGCTTGTCTTTCTACGCATCGACATTCCACGTAATTCATACTGGATCCCCTGAAATTTTATTGAAAATGAACATAATTTGCAAAATATAATGTTTCGAATGAGTATAATTATATTATAACGACAAACCTCTTACCCTGTGTGTTTTTTTATGAGCTGAACATCTTTGTAAACGCCAGAAGAGTTTGAGAAACCCCGTATCCTGCATGACCATGACCAGTAGCAAAGTGAAATTTTCTTCATGACTGATGAAAACAAATTTGGAAATATTACCATATTGCTTACTTACCCCTCAAGCTGACAATAATTTGCACGAAGGGTATCTGCTACACCAAGAGCATCAAGCGCTCTCCAACCATTGGCCCATATAGTGAACGCAGCGCCCGTGGTTCGAAGAGAATCAGACCGCTCCAGCACTAGGCTCTCAAGGCCGATCCTGCAAGCAAGCATGCATATATTATGTTGGGTCAATACTTTTGTGTGCACAAGCCCAGAATTATTTCTCCGTTATCAAGCTAAAAAATGACAGTATTATTTCTCTGTTATCAAGCTGAAAAATGAGATGAGATGGACCTGTGGAGGGCCGATCCTGCATACATCCATCCCCATATATTATTGGGTCAATATTTTAGTGTACACAAGCACAGTTTTATTTCTCAGTTATCAAGCTCAAAATGAGATGAGATGAAATGTACCTGTGTAGGGCAATGGCAGTGGCTAGCCCTGCAACGCCGCCTCCTACAACCACAATATCAATGGCTTGATGTCCAGAACAGAAGAAGCTCTCGGCGGTGGCCATCGTCCCAACTTCCAAGGTTTCTGTCTGTCAAATTAACCCTCTGCCACTTCGTTCGTGCGATCCGAAACGTTGAGTCTGGAGGGTATATAACCAGCTGTGTTGTCTAAACGTTTTATTTTTTAGGTTTTTTTTGGATGGAATCAGACTATATAAATTTGGATAAAATTGTTATTTTTTGTTGTTTAAATTGTATTTCTCAATGCATAAATGGATTCAGCCTTCTAAAAAAATTCTGAAACACTAACATTATACAAATAGCCACTCAAATCTGCAAATCTAACCATTTTAGGTCAAAATCAAACAGAAAAAGTCAACAAAAAACAACCAAAAAGTAACCACCTATGTTAGGTGAATATACCTGTGTTATGTAAATATACTTGACAATTAGGTGATGACAATTAGGTGAGCCATATACTTGGCTACTTGGCAATTGGGTGAATAATCTATGTTAATCAAGTGTCTTAATGATTAACAAACCTAAAATGACACGTGCTAAAGTTATCTCTATTAATCTTAGCTTTTAATTAAAAGTAATCTAGAAGCTTTTAATAGGTATACATCTCTCCACTTAAAAGATATATGAGAATAATCTTCATGCAACACTCATGGGATTCCCAAGGCCAAATAAAATATTTTCAAATTATGCAGCTTAAAATATTGCCCAATCATGTCATGCACACTGGTACTTCTGTTTTCTTCATATTCACAAATGTCATTGTAATAATAGTGATATGCACTAAGTTAATAATTGATAATGTATTATTTGTATCCTATTCATTGAATGGTGAATTGTCAATGACATATTTTTATCCTATTAGGTGGATGGTAAATTGTTAATGATATAATAGTGATATTATTGACAATGTGTTTTTTTTATTCTATTCATTGAATGGTGAGTGGACACAATAGTGATATACACTAAATTAATGATTCACAATATGTCCTTTTTTTCTCCTATCCTCTTTGCATGGTCAATAGTACGATATTGAATTGATAAAAAAAAATAAAACACATCCATGATTAATTTAATACATGATACCTAATTTTTTGTGACAAAATCTCTTTCATTTTCATTTATAATATTATCAAATTATCTGTTGACAAAATGTATCCTTTATATATTATTCATTTAATTGTGAATAATATGATATCAAATTAATAAAAAAAAGATATATACCAATCATTAAATTAATACATAATATATAATTTTTTCCTTCACAAAATCACTTTTATTTATTACTAAATTATCTCTACCATATATTTAATATGAATTTTCTCTTTCTAATTTTCCACTTAATTATCTCTACCATATATTTAATATGAATTCTCTCTTTCTAATTTTCCAATTTGTATACTCAAAATCTCTTCTATTTATTTTTCTGTTTTTTCACACATCACATATTTATTACACCTCACAACTTTTTAATATTGGCAAATTATCTGATGCATGATGTTAATGTTAATTTTACATTAGCCTCTAGCGTCAGGCATATCTTACACATTTCTTGACACCTCTCACATTCACTTTCATTTATAATATTGCCAATGCTCCATAACAATCCTATATAAGAAATCCAATACAAATAATATTAAATCCTATACAAGAAATATAAGACAAATCGGATGAACATTGTTTGAACATGGAACCCTTTACGAAAGTAGATTGTATGAAAATGGAACCCTTTACCAATGTAGATTGTAATATGTCATTTATTGCATCACATTTACATTACTTCAAGAGTATTGGATACTACATTCTCCTATGTCATTTATTGCATCACATTTACAGTACTTCAAGATGTAGATTGTAATATGTCATTTATTGCATCACATTTACATTACTTCAAGAGTATTGGATACTACATTCTCCTATGTCATTTATTGCATCACATTTACACATTTACAGTACTTCAAGAGTATTGAATTTTTTTAAGCGTTTTTGTATTTATAACAATAAATTAATAAATTAAGAGATTAAGTAATTTGGATAAAATTTAAGTGGATGGTATCTTTTCCCATCAAGGGACTTATATAGATCCAAGTCAATAAGGAGGGAATTAGAGGGGATGATTCAGATCAAAGCTTACCGATTTGCATAGAATAAGTGTAGATATTCGGAATAGTTTCAAACAACTTGAAAGAAAGTAAGTAAGTGTTTAAGGATCCCTCCCACCTAGATACAAGACCCAAACAAAGTAAGTACCCAAGGATCCCTTCCAAGTGTTCAACAAAGTCCATAGTAGTCTAGTATGTTGGGATAATCAACCATATAAAGGAAGGATGTCTTACCCTAGGCATGTTTGATAGTTGTTGATTAAGTGATGTGTAGAGTATTGAAGATTTAGTGGAGGTATTTAATACATTAGTTAACTTTTAATCACATTCATTTAAGCTAAAAGAATTGGATGTTGCCCATATTTTCCTACTTGTCTAATCATTAGTAGTGGTAGGGGTTATAGAGCCTTCCCTACCCAATCATCGCTGGTAGATGGGTTGAAGGAACATAGTTGGGAAG
This sequence comes from Picea engelmannii, assembly GCA_009831015.1. Classification (NCBI taxonomy): domain Eukaryota; kingdom Viridiplantae; phylum Streptophyta; class Pinopsida; order Pinales; family Pinaceae; genus Picea; species Picea engelmannii. The sequence continues at coordinate 412,650 of ML792119.1, read as the reverse complement.
GGGTTCACCACTCCCCCAACCTACCTGATTATATATATATATAGGTTATGGAGTAGTAATCATTCCCTCTCCTTTTGGTGTGTGTGTGTTCGTCCTAGAATGATGTAGGTTTGTCTCTGCTAGAAGTATGATTTGACTCCTCAATGTGGAGGGAATTACCCACTACAAAAATCTCAAAGAGAGTAGGGTGTTTTTTGAAACTAGGGAAATTGTGGGTGCGAGCAACCGAACAGGGCTACTATGGGTAGTCAACTAAAACAAAGTTTCATTGAATACATCATCAAATCTAACTTAATAATTCGATTTATGACTTATGGAGGAATAAAGAGATATTATATTTTCAAAGCCTATCCAAATGGAACCGTGCCTATGACTAGGATGCAATCCTTCCCATTGGTTTCACATTGCAAAGAGTGGTTTATTCTACTCTTAGTTGGGAAAGAGTAAGAATATAGTGTAAGATTAAATAAACACATTTCATGTACAAGAAAAGTTGAACAAGAGATAGCACGACTCTGAGGATAAGTAAATTTGATCCGGATGTTGGAGTTAGCAACCATCTTTTTTACAATCTTGTTATGGGGTGAGTGCAATATAATGATGGTCTCTCATGACGCATTAGTGGCAATGAAAACATGGGAAAAAAACAATTTGTTAACTTGGAGGGATGATTTGAGGTACTTTTACAATGAATTTGAATACTACGTAAAAGGATAAAATGTAGGAAATTGGATTCCCTTTCCAAATTGGATACAGTCAGAGCTCGTTGAGTCTGAAGGAGATATAACTAGCCACTTACTGCGTGACTGATGAACTTCGAGAGCCTCTGACATGTTGTCTCCCACCGAGAGATGTCGAAAATCTAGCCGCCTGCCATCTTGCAGTGCGCCATATACGTGGAAAGTAGGTGAATAATCTATGTTGCGTTGTGTTAATCAAGTGCCCTAATGATTAATGGACACAAAATGACATATGTGAAGGTTATCTGTGTTAATCCTAGCCTTTAAGTTGTGGATACGACGAATAATATTCTTGTATAGTTAAATCACACATGTACATTGCATATTTTTAATTAAAACACTGATTGATATGGAAGTTTTAAATAGGTATATGCCAGAATAATCCTCCTACTACATGCATGCATCACTCATGGAATTCCCAAGGCCAATTAAAATATTGCCAAATTATGTTATGCCAAGTGTATTTTTGTTTTCTTCACATTCACAAATGTCATTGTACTAATAGTGATATGCATTAAGTTAATAGTTGATCATGTGTAATTTTTTTCCTATTTGTTGGATGGTGAATTGTCAATGACATATTTTTATCCTAATCGTTGGATGGTAAGTTGTCAATGACATAATAGTGATATGTACTAAGTTAATGATTTACAATGTGCCTTTTTTATCCTATCCATTGAATGATGAGTGAACATAATAGTGATATGCACTAAGTTAATGATTCACAATGTGTCCTTTTTTCCTATCCCCGTTGGATAATCAATAGTATGATATTGAATTGATATGAAAAAATGAAACACACTCATCATTAACTTAATACATGATACCTAATTTTTTGTCACAAAATGACTTTCATTTTCATTTATAATATTACTAAATTATCTCTTCACATATATTGAAAAATATATATAATGTTCATATTGTTCATATATTGTTCATTTAATGGTGAAAAATATGATATCAAATTAATAGGAAAAAATGATATACACCAATCATTAACTTAATACATAATATATATTTTTCACTTCACAAAATCCCTTTCATTTTTAATTATAATATCATTGAATTATCTCTACCATATATTTAGTATGAAATCTCTCAAATGTGTACTCTAAATCTCTTCGATTTATTTTTCTTATTTTCCAATTTGTGTACTAGAAATCTCTTTGATTTTTTTATTTTTATTTTCCAATTTTCCACCCTATGAGGCCACACATCACATATTTATTGCACCTCACAACTTTTTAATATTGTCAAATTATCTCATGCATGACATTAATTTTCCATTAGAATCTAACAGTCACACATATCTTACATATTTCTTGACACCTCACGCAGTCACTTTCATTTATAATATTTCCAACACTCCATGACAATCCTTTATAAGAAATGCAAGACAACTCATATTAAATCCTATGTAAGAAATATAAGACAAATCACATGAACATTGTTTGAACATGGAACCCTTTACCAATGTAGGTTGTATGAACATGGAACCCTTTACCAATGTGGATTGTAATATGTCATTTATTGCATCACATTTACATTACTTCATGAGTATTGGATTTTTTGAAGCATTTTTGTATTTATAAACAATAAATTAAGAGATTAAGTAATTTGGATAAAATCTAAGTGGATGGTGTCTTTTCTCATCAAGGGACTTATTTAGATCCAAGTCAATAGCGAGGGGATTAGAGGGGATTATTTAGATCAAAGCTTACCAGTTTGCATATAATAGGTGTAGATATTGGGAATAGTTTCAAACAACTTGAAAGCAAGTAAGTAAGTGTTTGAGGATTCCTCCCAACTAGATACAAGACCCAAAAGAAAGAAAGTGCCTAATGATCTCTTCCATGTGTTCAACAAAAGTCCATAGTAGTCTAGTATGCTAGGATAATCAACCATACAAAGGAAGGAGGTCTTACCCTAGGCATGTTTTATAGTTGTTGATTAAGTGATGTGTAGAGTATTGAAGATTTAGTGGAGGTATTGAATACATTAGTTAACTTTTATTCATATTCATTTGAGCTAAAAGAATTGGATGCTTCCCATATTTTCCTACTCGTCTAATCATTAGTAGTAGTAGGGTTTATATAGCCTGCCCTACCCAATCATCACTGGTAGATGGGTTGAAGGAACATAATTGGGAAGGGGTTCACCACTTCCCCAACCTACCCGATCATATCTATATATAGGTTATGGAGTAGTAACCATTCCCTCTCCTTTTAGTGTGTCTGTGTGTGTTCAGCCTAGAATGATGTAGGATTGTCTCTGCCACAAGTATGATTTGAATCCTCTCAATGTGGAGGGAATTACCCACTACAAAAATTTCAAAGAGAGTAGGGTGTTTTTTGAAACTAGGGAAATTGTGGGTGTGAGTAACCCAACAAGGCTACTATGGGTGGTCAACTAAAACAAAGTTTCATTGAATACATCATCAAATCTAACTTAATAATTTGATTTATGACTTATGGAGGAAGAATGAGATATTAGATTTTCAAAGCCTATCTAAATGGGCTAGTGCCTAGGACTAGGATGCTCTCCTTTCCATTGGTTTCACATTGCAAAGAGTGGTTTATTCTACTCTAAGTTGGGAAAGAGTAAGAATATAGTGTAAGATTAAATAAACACATTGCATGTACAAAAAAAGTTGAACAACTATCAGAGCTAGGCTGATAGTTGAACAACTAATATAGCGATTCTCGATTGAAAACTTGCATAGAGTAAATTACCCACTCATTTTCAGATCATGTGGTATCAGAGCTAGGCTGACTGCTTTGCAGGATGGGAAAAGGAGCAAAGAAAGCATACAGACTTCAAGAATTAGAGGAGATAAATCACAACATTCAAGATGAAAATGCAGAGTTGAGGAGACTTTTGCAGGTTGCAAAAGAAGAGAAGAAAGAGCTTCAAGAGATATCTCAACTTCATGGAGAAGTCCTCAATGGAATTATTGAAGAATTGCAACTCAAATTTCAAACCAAGGATGATCTATTGGCTAGGTTGTAGCATGGTGAATGAATGGAGGACAAAGAACCTTTTATCGTGGATGCAAAAACTAAAACCGAGGTATATGATGTTTCTTCATGTTTAATTTTGTCTCAATATGAAACTAATGTGGGCATGAAGCTCCTCACGAAGATGGGATACATAGGAGGTGGACTTGGAATTCATGGCTAAGGAATCACTCAACCATTAGAGGTGGTACAAAGACCACGATTTGCAGGTTTGGGATATGGTCAAGAGGAGATTGGAGAATGCTCAAAGTCCGTTGAAGCAAGAGCCACTTCAAAAACCATTTCAACATCATTGGATTCCAAAAAAGGAGTCAAATCATCTAGTCCTGGTCCTCTTCAGATATACAACAAGGATAAGTCTGGAAGGTATAAGGGTCATGTTCAGTCAAATTATTTCTTTGATTTTAAGAAGCATGATTCTTGCAATATTCATTCTTGCACACGATCTTCTAACCATGATGTAGCCAAAGATCACAAGAAGAAAACTTGGGTAAAGAAGACGAGCATGTCCACTAGAAGTGAGACAAAGAAGAAGGAACCTATTTCACACCCTCGTGACAAGGAGATTATTTTGAAGGGAAAACGAAGAAATTATTGCAGCCATTGTAATCTAAGTGGTCATTGGGAGAAGAAGTGTTGGAAGCTTCATCCTGAGTTTCGTCACACACCAAGAAAGAAATCTGTGGAAGCATCCACCAAGAAAAAGCTTGCACAAAGGGTGATGGAACATATGGTCAATGTTCCTGCGCCAGTTCCCGAAGAAACTCATTTGCAAGAAGAAGGCACCTTCGATGGGTTGGGTAAGAAGTGGTTATCATTTCTTCAAAATTGAAATTTTTCGGTTACTTAACATGTTTTGCAGCAGATAAAAATGTAGCTGCAACTCGGGCATTAACATGGCTCAATAAGTCACTATGCATAGAGTTCAAAATGCAGTTGGATTGCAATCAGGCCGATGAGTTCTTATTGCCTGAGCATGTGCCACTAAGAGTTGGTGTTGTAGCTAAAGGTTCGATCTGTAATTTCTTAGAGAGACTCTGCCATGAGCAAAGAATATCCATTTGTCCATTATCGTAATGGATAAGTTCGTAGAAATCCAAGTTGTGGCAATTTTTTTTTTTTATTGATGCTCAATGTGAACCTCATTCCATCATTTTTCAATGAATCTGGAATTCCCAAAGACTGGTGTAGTCGACCTCTTTATGTGTACAGAGATAGTGCACTGAATAGAATGACCAGCGTTCATGTCAAAACCTTGGGTAGGCGAATGGAGGGGAATATGAATAGAATTGTGGGTTTCATCGGTCAGATCGTATCGAATATCGTCCATTCAGAGACGTGGAACTTTTGTCATGATGGAAACAGAACTATCCCAAAATTGTTACGAGAATAGGGAGCCTCAGAGGTAGTGCCACGCATTTCGTACCATTTTTTATCACTTCCCTCCACATTCTACGAGGAAATAGTTCCAATTCCGAAAAAATCCAAGACGATGCAGAATCGTCGTAGATTTTGTTGTGGTAATGAGAGTGATTTTGGGTAGATGGTTCTAACCACCGATGATAAAGAATTGGCGGATTTCCAGTGCACAGTTGGCAGGGTCGATGAATTTGGAAACGATTTGGGCCTCCATCGAGACTCTCACCAATCTTCTCCCGAAAGTTGCATGTGACCATGCCAAGAGTGTGGTGATATTCACTGACAGATTTTCCACCATAATGAGGTGAATCACAATCCAATATGGGGAGGTTAAAACTTTGGTAAGGTTTAAAAATTTGAGTGCCATGTATAGTATGTTTTGATGTTTGACATTTGTCTTGCGTTTATGGGTTTCTCATTATAGTTTCTAAACCATTGAAAGTTATTACCATTGAAAGCAATTATAAGGTGGCCATATGCCGAAGTTAAATCGATGGAAATTGAAGGATTTTTTTAGAATGATGCACATTTTTATAATGGGTACATAGAACCATATAATTTTCCGATTGATGCATATCTCGGCATCATATTTGGCATAAGAATTGCCTTGAAATTTGATGTAAAATCATTGTAATGAGCTTGAAGACCATAGAGTTGCTCGATTGTGCAACATTTCGAGCACATTAAAAGGCTTTGTAATTTGATGTAAATGATTATGAAGCATTGTAATGGATTTTTAGTCACTCTTGAGTGAGGAGAGTGAGAGGCATTATTTTGTGCTTTAAGCTTTAAGTGGCTTCATTTTGTAATCATTATATAAACAGTTGATTGAGGCGATTTTCCTAAGCCATTTTGACGATTCATTGTAAACTTGACCAAGAGTGTAGTTATAAACTCTTGGCGAGTAAGGTACGCCAAAGATTGTGGTACATCTATCATCTGCTACAGGTTGCAAGATTATGTAGGTGGGCTTCGACATTTCAGCTCCAAAGAACAGAGGTGAAGAAGACAAGGGATGTGCCTTTCCAAACATTTGCTTTGCAACAGTTGCAAGTGTTGGCTTTGCATTCTAATTCCGAAGTATGTGTGTGAAGGAGTCTTGAAAGAATGCTCCTTTTGAGGACATTTGCATAGAGATAAAGTTGATTGTAACGTCCCCGACCACCCATGGCCGGGCCACACTACGCCAGAGGATACTTTCGTTCTCTCACTGCGGAACATACTGTGACCTACCTAGCAACCAACTGAACTATGCCACATAATTTTTTTTTTCTAACTGCATGCATTTAAAACATACACACACAACACTCTTGCGGAAGCTTTATATATAAAACGTAACAGACAAATACATTACGTAAATGCACAAATTCACATTGAAATAACAATAAACATAGACATGCAGCATATACATGAAATACCCAAAAACCTACAGACAGTTATAAGCACACATATGATAAACCCATAAAATAAACACGTAAATAATAATGCAACATGTAATTTTATTACACAGTTAACACTTATCTTTTTAAGAATATCACCAACTGTGTGCAGATCTTCCACGAACCTCCCAGCCTTAGATCACATTGTTCATCACTATGAACAATGAGTCACCCCCTATTATAACCCTAATCTGCACCAGACATGCTTACCTGGCATCAGGCCATCTCAGATTCCTTCTTTTCCAAAACACTGTTGAACACCTCTTCTTAAAAACCCATTTTATAAAGACCCACGAGTCCTGCTCCATTACTGCATGCGTGTACATGCTAGCTGACCCAAGACAACCCGCGTGTACCTACAAAAGCACATAAAAATGAAAGTTGCTGACGAAACACACAACTTTGGGTAAGTTAACTAAACCTTTCGGCCATGCATGGCCGGTCACTCGACCAAATACCTAGCTTCTTCTAGCCTATAAAAGAAGGGTTAGGGGTCCCATTTGAAAGGAGGAGAATCATAGTAAAGAAACTATAACTGATTGAGCATTCCTTTTGTCCCAATCTTTAGCCATGCTTGTGTAAAGAGAAGTATAGAGAAAAGAAGTTGGAAGACAGTGGAAGAAGAGCCCAGGACCAGGATTGAGGAGCATTAGCCGACTTTATCATTGTAAGGTATCATTGTGAAGTTAATAAAATAATTGCTTTTCCCGTCCCACCATATGAGATTGTCATTATTGGAATATTGATTGTATGATTGATTAAATCTCAAACCCGTTAGTTCATAGATCAAATGCATGTGGAGTTCTTTGTTTGTCTTTAGTGAATGCAGGTCAACATTGGGAGGAGAGTTGTAGTCAAAGAACGACCAAGCACGAAAAGGGATCGACATCAAACACGAAAAGGGATCGACATCAAACATGAAAATAAGGTACGTCAACTTAATCTCTTGAGCCTTGTATTTACATATGAGTAATGGGGTTTAGGCATGGGATGATGGTAAAAAGTAAGAATCTTTAGGTCATTTCTGCATGCATGATAAAACCTTTAGTGCTAGTCCGTAGGAGGGATTTCCCACCCACAATGGAATTGGCGACCATACTGGCGATCTCTAGGGTTTCTGGGAATGTTTTTTCTGGGGTATTTTTAAGAACTGGTTTCATTTATTGTTTTTAAAGTTTCTGCAAAAGTCTGAGCTAATAGAGATTCTGGTCTTCCATACCAGTTATCTTTGTTTCTATGCTTGACTACATTTTTTTTTTTGAGACCCACAGAGGTACACACGGCCTGTATAAGGTCTGCACGTGTGTACCCACGCCCTACGTTCCCACAACCCGTGTGTACACACTAGCTGAGGAAGTGTCAGTCGCGTGTATGGTTCCAGAAAATTTCTTTTAGAGAGGCAGTTACCCTCTCCCCTGTCAGAAACAATCCTTCTCAGGGGTTTTTTGGAACTCTTTCTAGTCTTGGTTGTTTACAGTCTATAGCTTAGGTTTCACCTTAGATTGGTTTATTCTATGAAGTTTTCCTTGAATGGTTTTCTTTTTTCTGTTAAAGTAAGTGTCTGAGTCTTCAAGAGATCTTGGTTCTCAATACCACTAGTCTCTGCCTGGGCTGGATTCCTTGGCCTTTTATTTGTGTTAGAGTTTCAGAGATACACGCGACCTGTATAAGGCCAGAACACGTGTACACGTGCCCTGACTTTACACAGCTCGCGTGCAAACGCTTGCTATTGAACTGTCAGCAAGTGTGCTTGTGGAGAAAATTTTTGTTTAAGGTGAGGCAGTCATCCTTTCCTTTGACAAGAGTTATACCTCTCAGGTTTTTGGGTCTCTGTCATAGCAGTCAGTAACTTAGGCTTGATCACAGCAATAGCTTTCTTTTTCATCAAAAAATTTTCCTCAAATTTTTCTTTTTATAGGGTTTTTAGACAAGTGTGAGAGTCCAGTTTTAATTTGCTTGTGTGTTATTTTTAAAGTGACTCTTTGCGATCTGCACTTAGGCCAAAGGTTTTCTTGGTTTTTACTTGTTGATATTTTTCCTTTTTTCTTTGTGAGCATTCGAATAAAAAAAATCTTTTATTTCTTTGTTTGGTTAAATAGTGTTGGTTTGCATTAGTAACCAAGGAAAAGTCTTTTCTTTCATAAGTTCTTGACGATTTACTTAGATCATAAGTAGCTCATAGTCGAGTGAAATCCTGCTTTGAGTTTTCTGTTTAAATATCTTAGAAAATTTTTAGTTTGAAAAGTTGTTTAAGATTTGAGTTAAGAAGAAGTTATTTTGTTTCCATCTTTCTGTTTATTTTTCTTTCGTCTTTCAAACATCACTAGTTTCACTTTCATAACCTTTGACTTAAGACAAGCCATAAAAATTAACGCTAAATCTAAAATTCATTAGAATTTTTATGTATGTAGGGTCAACCAACTAGTTTAGGGTTAGGGCCTTGAATTAGGTTGGAGAGGAAACTCTTCAAGGCCATTAAATCAAACATTGGAGTCTAAGTTAGGGAGTGTCAAAGTCCAGTATCATGAAAGTTATCAGGGACCCCCCTCTAATAGAGGGGATAAACACGAGGTCCCGTGCAGAAAGGTAGCAGAGATAACCCCTCCAACGCTGGACCAATCGTAGTGGAGAACACATATAGAGGGTTTGTCTTGGGATTCCGTCGATTGCATTTGCCATGGAGCTTCGTGGGTCTTGAATCCATTCAAGGTCCTCAGTTGTCTTCCGGACCACTTGCCTTCGATACCCTTGAAAAGTTTCAGGCTTGATACCCTTCTCATTGTGGTCTACCCGAATTTCGATTGTACCCGCCTGGTGACTGTTCGCGCGTTGGCAACCTAGTTGCCTATATTTTTTAGAGACATACACAGGTGACTGCGGGGGTATATCGTGGTACCTAGGACAGACATTGGGTCACGCTTTGCAGATTGTACCCGGAGGGTGCTTCCATGTTCGAGTTGCACTTGCATCGATAATTTTCTCTAGTGTTGGTTGTTGTAACTGTTCTTCCAACTAGTTTAGTGTTTGCTTGTTTTATCTTGGAGGGGCCTTTTTAGTGTGTGTTGTTTTTTGAACGAATAGAAATCCCTAGTATGTCTTTGATCTTCTCACACAGTGGAGGATCACGAGCTCCTCTGGTCACGAAGGATTTTGGGCCTATCACCGGTTACACTGGAGCCACCTCTGCCACCACTAAGGCGAAAGCTAGATCAACAAGGGTCTTTTGAAGCGACCAGGTCACAAGAAACTGTACCTGAACAACATCTGGAGGAAACACCCATTTTAGACCTTGGAGTGAAAGCTCTTGGTCCATCCAAGACTCCAACCACTGATCTTTCTGCACCCATCATCGTACCGATTCACCCTTACAAGTGCTAGACAGTGTTGCACGTAGCAATGGAAACAAATGCTACCACTTATTCTGGGAATTCTTCAATTCCCACTACGGTTGTCACCACAGGGAATTTTCCACCTCCTAACCCACTGTCACCGGTCCGAGCCACCATGGTCTCGACTGCCTCTACCTCGAGCAATGGTCCAATCCCGTCTATGGCGGCGGCCACTGCCCCTTTCACATTGAGTGCGACAGACCCTCCGTTTTCATATGGGATGCCTAGCTCAGGTACAAGTCCTGTACTTTCCTACTCCACTTTACAGACTTTAGATCTGGGGGCAGGGAGCTCTAACGCTCCTCTGCAAAGGCACATGGGGGGGACTTCAACTCTGTTTAATGCTTTCCCTTACGGGGGAGGTCATATACCTCCTTCGTCCCCTTCTCTCGATGGCACCCACCAACAATCCACTGGGCCACCCACACACCATAGTTTATTTGGAGCAGGGAGTCAAGGGCCACCTTCTCATAATTTGCCTGTAGGTTTGACACCGTTTTCTTTGTTTGGTGTGTTTGGTAACAACACTTTCTCGTCAGCTACTTTCCTGACTGGGGGAAACCCCAGTTACGAACAACCTATTCCTATGCAGGGTACTATTCCTGCACAGGAGGAAAACCCAGGAACTTCTTTCGCATCAGGACCTTGGAATTCTTTTCACAACCAATGGAACCTTGGACAGGGTGCTATGCCTATGCGCATGATATCGGCATGGGGAAACCCTTCCCAAAGTCCTCCAAATGTAATGCACGCCCAACCATCTACGTCCTATTTTGGGAATCAGCCGATGATGTCTCCTCACATGCATAATATGTACGTTGGTCAGGGCCATGGTTTTTACCAGAACCCAGGCTAGCAGCTGAACTTTTCCTGGCAACCTGGTGCCAGTCAAACTCCAGGTCCCTTTTTCCATGGTTATCACCAACAAACCAAACTACCTTTCCTCGCAACCTTGCATTTGCCAGACTTGACAAGGTTGTTGAATGACCCTATCTGTCATGATCCATGTTGGCCCCCTATGCCGATGAAGTTGCCTTCAGACATACCAAAGTTAGAGGCCAAGCCTAATGAAGATCCAAGAGATCATGTGACTACTTTTCACCTTTGGTGCTCGTCTAATTCGTTAAAGGACGACTTCATACAGTTGCGATTGTTTCAACATACTCTCATTTGGAGTGCCGTGAAATGGTACATTGATCTCGACCGCTCAAGATACTCTTCCTTCGGTGAATTGGCAATGGCTTTAACCATTTCCAATTACCTGTGCGATATGACGCTGGCACAAAATTGTTGGCCAATTTTTCACAGACAAAATCAGACCATATCTCTGATCACATCCGAGAATGGAGATGCTGGAAGAGTTCAATTAAGGTGCCAGTCCCACTAGCATTCCTGTTTGAGTGGTTCCTTAAGTATTTGGTCCCACAATTATCCAAAGACGTCGTGACGTCGAGAGTGTTTTCTGAAGAAGATGCCATCATGAGATCTCAACAACTTGAGCTAATCTACTCTCAGTCCGGTTTATTATACGATATCTTGCCAGACGCGCCATGCTCAATACTTGATAAAACCAGATAGAGAGTTGGACCACATGTCGATGGTATTGTTGGTTCAACACACACAAATCCTGCTGAGCAATTGACGAAGCAATTGCAACAATTGTCCATACAATACACAACGACCAGCCAAACTACTGTTTTGGCTGCTCCCCCTACCCAAACATCAGATGTACACATAGTGCAATCGACAAATCCAAAGGCCACCCAACAACCTAAAGGAAAGAAAAAACAATGAAATAAGGGTACGGGGGATAAGAAACCCACTAATAATGCTGGCAGGGGCAACACTGAGAAATGAAAGGTGAGGTATCTATGCAACCTGTGCATAGAAGACCACCCGACCCACCAATGTCCTCGACTTGCAGAGGCCCAAAAGTTTGTGACACAACAACAACCTACCGTGTTAACCAATCCATTTCAACATGGGCAAAACCTAACCCAAGCCTCTACAAGCGCGAAAGGGGGCAGTCAAGGACCCTCTCTGTCTTCGAATAATCCCACATCCGCGAATGTGTATATGATGAAGGGTGATGCTTTTATATTGACTAGAGTGCATGACTACAGTAAACCAAACACTTCTGAGAAGGGAAAAGAAGCCAAACTCCCATCTCTTCCTCTCTAGAATGAGAAGAGTTTGGGTGAAACAATGACACGCATCCCAAATGCAAGGGCCGCCCAGAACATTTCTGTGGTGGAGGATTTGTCTCAAACCCCTTGTGCGATGTCCGCTTTGGAGGTCCTCCAAAGATGCCCTTCCTAGAGGAAAGCTTTGCTAGCTGTTTTAGGATCTACCGAGACTTGTAATCCGGGTAAAATCATGTTGGATACAGCCGACTTAAAACCTCGTTTGCCTTACCATGTAGCATTTCAGATAGTAGTGGCTCACCCCACAAAATGTTTTACTCGGAACATTTTTCGTACGGTGGTTGATGAGGGCACCTCGACATGCGTTATGTCGCTGGCATGTTGGAAGGCCATTGGCCAGCCCATTTTGTCTTTGTCACCTACTCTTCTCACTTCTTTCGATGGTCATTCATTCCAACCACATGGTATCATTCCCTCTTTCCCCGTGCAGTTAGGAGGGAAGACCGTGTGCATCGAGGTAGAAGTAGTCGATGCATCCCTCGACTACAATATTTTGTTAGAAAGGATTTGGACTTATTCCATGCAAGCAGTGGTTGCTACAATTTTCCGGGTCTTGTTGTTTCCACATGAGGACCGGATTGTGACCATTGATCAATTTTCTTTCTCCAGACCTGATCCTTCATTGGGGGTATCCGCGGTCCCGATGATTGATAATCCCCAACCAGGCATAGTCAACGTAGGGGTTGGTTTGTGCCCATCTTTGATGGGTACCTTCGATTACCCGCCCCCTCAAGGCAATGTCAAGTTCATATCCGACCACCATAAGGTTGATATTTTCCAAGTTTCATCATTTCACACAACTTACTACAACGATCCATGGATACTTCCTTCCCCATCAACCATGATGGAAGGGATAGGGCACCCTGACATGTCCATGCCCTTGTCCGCAGTCGAAGTAGCGTACTCTTTAGTCTAGCAAGCTTTGGCTGACATAGATCCAACTCCTGCACAAGAGTTAGATCCGCTTCTAGAGCCTATTTGGTCTCAAGGCTCTCTCACTGATACCGATTCATTAGATTTAGTCTTGCCTTTCGATGAAGAAATAATTGAAGCAATGACTAGTCCGGACAAGCCCTAGGACGATCTCTATCACATATCATACTTCCTCCCAGAGTTAAGCAGAATCGAAGCCGAAGAATTCACCTTGATTATGACAGGAGATAGGTCTTGTCCTATTAATCCATTAGCTACACATGAGGTTTATGTCGAGGGTAATATGGAAACTATCACTGAAACCATACCGATTAATATCTCCAGAACCCCTGGCATCATGGAGAATGCTTTCATCAGAGATGACTGTTCCCCCGGAGAGATTCAAATCTACATAGATCTATTTAAATAATTCCGCGATGTTTTTGCCTGGTCTTACGAGGAAATGCCAGGCATCGATCCAAAAATAGTCGAACATGAAATCACAACTTATCTGGATGCCAAGCCTGTTCGGCAGAAGCTTCGTCCAGTTAATCCTAGGAAAGCAACAACCATTAAGGTTGAAGTTGAGAAATTGCTAAAAGCCGGTTTTATCTATCCTATCCATTTGACCCAATGGGTGTCAAATCCTATGCCGATCAATAAGAAACAGGGCATGATTCATGTATGTACAGACTTTCGTGATTTGAACAAGGCCTGTCCAAAAGATAATTTTCCCAGACCATTCATCGACCAGATAATTGATGAAGGTGCAGGTTGCGAGGCCTTTTCTTTCATGGACGATTTTTTGGGATATAATAAAATACGAATCAAACCCGAAGACCAGCACAAAATGACATTCATTTGTCCATGGGGTACATTCGCGTATCGTAAGATGCCCTTTGGTCTCAAAAATGATGGAGCGACCTTTCAGCGGGCCATGTATTTTTCTTTCCATGTTATCAAGCATAGAGTCGAGGCCTATTTAGATGATTTAGCATCTCGATCTCGCAAGAGAACAGATCATCCCACACACCTCTTCCTTATCTTTGAGTGATGTCACTACTTCTGGATTCGCTTGAATCCAAACAAGTGCAGCTTTTGCGTAACATCGGGACGTTTGTTAGGTTTCATAGTGTCAACAACAGGGATCATGGTCGATCCTCTCAAGGTTGAGGCAATAGTTCAGTTGCCTCCCCCACGCACAATCCTTCAACTTCAGAGTCTACAGGGCAATGAAGTTTTCTTAAGACGTTTCATTGCCAACTATGCCGAGATCACAACGGGCTTTATGCGCTTACTGAAGAAATACGTTCCTTTTCATTGGGACGATGCTACTCAACGCTCCTTCGATGCATTGAAACATGCCCTCACAACTGCCCCTCTGCTTCTGCCACCCAACTATAACAAATATTTATTATTATACTTGGCTACCGCAGAGTCCACTATCAGCATGGTCTTAGTTTAGGAAGATGATTTTCTCTTAGAATATGTGATCTATTTCCTGAGCCAAGGCCTAGTCGGACCGGAACTTAATTATTCTCCTATCGAAAAACTTGTGTTGGAAGCAGTCCATGCTGTTCAACGGTTCCGTCATTATGTTCTGTTTTGCAAAACCACCATCTTTTCCGTTGTGAATCTGTTTCAATACGTGTTGACACGACGGGTAATAGGTGAAAATATCAGTGTATGGATAGTTGTCCTCCAGGAATTCGACTTAGATTTCGTTTCAGCGAAATCCAAAAAGTCATTGGTCTTCGCAAAACTTTTTTCGAAAATTCCGATTGAGTCAGGTGATGTTATGCCCAAAGAGTTGCCTATCAGAGGAGATATGTTCTTGATTGCATCTTCGAATCCTTGGTACGGAGATATACTTATCTATCTCCAGACTTTGAAGTTCCCCACCTCTGCTTCTCGTGATGAGCGTCGTCGTATACGCCATTAGGCCAAGAATTATCTCATACTCAACAATACGTTGTATCGAAGAGGTGTAGACTGCATCCTACGCCAATGTCTCACTCACGAAGAAATAATTATCGTGCTTAACGATGGCCATACCAGAGCATGTGGTGGTCATTTTTCTGGGTTGGCAACAACCCAAAAGATTTTACGAGCAGGTTACTTCTGGCCGACACTAATCAAAGATTGTATCGAATCGGTCAAGAAGTGCCACCCGTGTCAGATCTTCTCTCGGAAGATGATGGCACATTATGCTCCCATGTTTCCTATCATCAAAGTTGGTCCCTTCACCAAGTGGGGGATTGATTACACTACATGCAACCCTCCTTTAGAAAGGGGGCACCGTTATATCATTGTAGCCATAGACTACTTCATGAAGTGGGTCGAAGTTATGCCAACGTTTAAAGATGATGGAGAGACTGCACCTCTCTTTTTATTCAACCAGATAATAGAAAGGTTTAGCATCCTGAGAGAGATTGTCACTGACCATGACAGTCACTTTCAGAACCAGATGATGACCGAATTAATGTCAAATCTTGGATTGCGGCAAGAACATTCGTCACCCTACTATCCCCAAGCAAATGGTTAGGTGGAAGCTGTAAATAAATATCTTAAGACCATCCTACAACGAATGATCAACTTGGCCAAGTCAAATTGGAATTTGATGTTATACTCGACATTATGGGCTTACCGAATGTCTATTAATACTGCAACCGGTTTCTCACCTTTTCAACTCGTTTATGGGCTGGAAGCAGTCTTGCCTATCGAATGTCAGATCCCATCCCTAAAATTGGCAATACAGTTATTGCCAGACACTTCTCCACTTGAAGAATGGTTATTATACCTTGAGCGACTCAATGAGCAGCTTCGTGATGCAGCCCTAGCCAATGAGGCTCACAAACATAAAGTCAAGTGTCAGTATGATCGGTCCGTTCATCCTCGGATTTTCTCTGAAGACGACCTTGTCCTGGTCTATGACCAAGATAAGGACCCCCTCGGGGCAGGAAAATTCAAACCCATGTGGTTCAGACCTTTCAACATAAAAGAGGTTCTAAAAAAGGGCACTTATCATCTGGTCGACTTTGAGGGAAATGCTTTGGTGGAGCCTAGAAATGGGCTCTACCTCAAGAAGTATTACTCATAGGTAGGTCACCTCGGGTAACTTTTTGTAACATATGTATAGTCTTTGTACTATTACTTTCTAGTTTCTTTTAGTATTATGGACGTGTCATTTTTGATGTTATCTTTTGTCACTATGGAAGATGTCAAGTGAATCAGAGGTGTTCATTGGGTATGCAGACGGTGCTAGCTGACACACTCGAAGGCTTGCCTCCGCAACTTTGGTAATTTTTACACCTCGAGGCGAGTTGTTATCTTCCAGAGGTATATGCTTAGGCGACACCACAAACAATGTCATCGAGTACAGTGCAGTTATTGAGTTGCTTCGTGATGCTCTGTCATTTGGTATCTCTCATCTCCGGGTCTATTTAGACGCTTAGCTGGTTGTGTCTCATTTAAATAGAGTCTACCGTGTTCATGATCCAACTTTACACCGACGATTCCTTATGGTACGTCTCTTAGAACAAAGCTTGGATTATATTACATATTTTCATGTTCTTAGGAGAATAAACCAAGTTACAAATACTCTAGCTAATCAAATTTTAGACTGGCATCTCACACACATATAAAAAGACATACACATAAACATGTAAATACATTTTTAAAGTCAAATATAATCCATAAGACACAAAAAGACATAAAAATCCATATATAATATCATAAGCACCATAGTACATAAGTGGACGCAAGCGCCTAAAAAATATGACCAGTAACGAGTCATGGGGCTTATGCCCTCAAAACATATATACAAGTAGTGCTCTCGGTATGTGAAAAGTCTAGACTAACTAAGGTCGGGGCCTGTGGGCCCTGTTGTAATGATCAACAACATTTTCCAAATGCCGAAACAGTTAGACCCACGTCTATGGTGCCCCCACTACATGAGGCTACATAGATGGTGGCATATCCTCAATCTTTGCCATAGGGACTATGCGGGTGAGCGAAGTAAATTTTCGCTCAACTCATCTCAAAACCCTCTCAGCCTCACTGGCTGGAAGCTCTCATGCTGTTGTTGGTCCCCTTATGACAATAGGTGCGGCCCTTGGCCGAGGACGATGCCCGTTCCTCGCATAATCCACAGGTCGCACTGGTCCCACATCTGCACATAATAGACACATATCTGTCAGATACTCTGGTATAAAAAAAATTAATATATATAAAAAACAACATAAAAATTACATATGTTTCACAAAAAAAAAAAAAAACGATACAAACTTACCCATCTCTCCTCACTCCTCGCCAGGAGGTACCGGTATCTCAGGGTCTCTCGAGAAATCAATCCCAGCATAAGGGTAATCCTCTATGACTAGAATCTGTCGCGACAACCAAGCAAAGAAGTCATCATCAAAGGACTTATTGGTCCTTCCACCACCCTATTGTGGCAGTAAAACTACCCATCTGCAAACCGCAGGACGAGATGCCTGATGTCCTTGTACCACCACTTGAGGAATGAAACTAGGAACTCTTTCAAAGAAGAAAGAGCATAGAATCATCCCGAACCCGAAGTTCCTCTGTGTCCGCAACCGAAAATCTGTCAGCTGCCTCTTCATACAATCTAGCAGTGTAGTGATCCAGTGAAATATCTGTGCATTTAAGCACTGAACTGCACAGTTCATCTGTGCATGAGACACCTGATGTAGAGCCATAGAACTAGTCATCTTCCCAATAAGAAACACAATCACCTGCAATGATAAATTGGTGATCTTGCTTATTGGCACTTGAGAGCTCGATTGGTCTGTACCAGCCTCACAATAAAGTCCTATCAACTCCGATATGTTATGAGGCCCCGAAGGAAATGTTCGGAAATTGACTGGTTCCCCTCTCCTGGAGAGTCCAGTCAAAAAGTATATATCCTCTGTAGTAGGCACTGGTGACTGCCCCTCTAACATAAAGGCCTCTACGTCGGGATGCTAATAATCAACCAAGGCATTCAGTAGCCTAGGTTGTGCTCACATAAAAGGACATAGGAATAATTTTAGCAACCCACATTGCATTAAGGAAGCAACACCATTGGGGTCTTCCCCAACCAACGCACTAATATCCTCATGCTCTCTTTCCCTCCAGTGAACATACATCTTGCAAAAAACCAAGTTCAGGAGGGTTAACCCTTTCTTTTTAAATTTTTTTCCATTAAATAAAGGGTCCACGTGGGCTGTAATGATGACAGTCACGTGTACATGCGTGTAGTTTTTCCTCTGCCCGAGTGTACACGCGGCCTGTCATAAGACAACCCGTGTGGACCTAGGGCCAACCTTTTTAGGGTCGACGCCCCCCCAAAAATTGAAACTAAAAGCATAAATAAAGATTTAAATTGCAAGAGGAGAGAGTTTATACTTACTTGGTCCAAGCAGATGGTTATTTCGTCCACGGAAGCTCCCGTAATCAATTCTTTTCACAAAGGGGCAGTTTTGGCTTTTAGTCAATTTCTGAATTAACAATGGTGATAATGAGCTGTCAGCTTCTATTTATAGAGTTTTTTGGCCCTTTTTTGTCAATTTTCAGACCCTTTTGTCATTTTTTCTAAAATAAAAATCATTTAAGATGGTTTGAGAGTTTTCTTTGGATGATCAAGGGAGGTATTCCTTTGGGTATTTGGAAATTTTTTGAGATTTGGGTGTTTGGACGGTCCTTTGGTATAAAGTCATATTTTCCCAGCTCATTGCATTTAAGTCAGGATTCCACCCCCACTTTCTGCATCTCATTGTCTTTTTCACTTTGCCATAGGATCAATCCCACCGAGTTGCGACACAAAACCCTCATTACTTCTTTAGAAGTGTCGTAATTTGGTGGTAGAGCATACCATAACATGGATGCCCTAGGTAGATCCTAGTTGCATGACAGTGTCCATGCTATCACTAATGACTATAGGCTCGGGAGTCCTCCATAGTGTTTCCCTGATTATGAGTTTGAGCCTCATTTGCATGATTCCTTTTCACTCTTGACCTCACCCTTGGGACTCCCAAAAAACATAACGGGTCTTCTTTTAAGCCCTTTTCAGACCCTCTAAACACAAAAATATTATCGAGCGATCTTGTGGCCTTTCACGCTCGTTAAAATGAAATTTGAAGTCAGGTCTATCTGGCGGTATTTTACCTCTTTTTCGGTCTGAACGGTCAACTGTATGAACAAAGGTATACGCTAGAGGAATCAGATCTCTAGAAGAGTACTTTCAGGTATAATTTTAACCCTTTTTCGGGCCTGAGGGACTAAATTTATGAAAAAGGAACCCCCACGGAGTCCATATTTAAGCTCTTTTCAGACCCCCTAAAATTGAAAAGATTGCCGAGTGACCTTATTCTTTCACACTCGTAAAAATGGTCCAGAAGAACATTCCTGACGGAGTCCATAGTTAGCTTTTTTCAGATTCCTTAAAAAGGAAAAAATGGCCGAGTGATCCTTTCCTTATCACACTCATTAAAATGGTTTTGAATAGACGTCTTGTTGGTGCTAGTTTACCCCTTTTTCGAACCGACTATACTACCTTCGAAAAATGTACCCCATTGGAGTCTCCTTTTACGTTTTTCAGACTCTCTAAATATGAAAAACCACCGATCTTACCTTCTCTGGGCTCGTTAAAATTACATCGAAGGACGTTACCATTGTGTGTCTTATTAATCACATTTGCATACCCATGTCTTTGGCCTAATGTCAACTCCATGTTGCTCTCAACTAAACAATCTAAATCATGCCTTATATGCAAGCCCTGTAACACTTTGCCTCTGCGTCTTGACACCTTTGGCCCCTGGAGGATTTTTCCTGAGTGTCCTTTTCTTGCATATGTCCCTTTTCCCTGAGCATCCCTATGTTCCGTGTACTTGGAACTAGTATGTTTGTGACACTCGATTCCTCCTTTGTAACGTAGCATTCTTTTATGATTTTTCCAAAATTATTGAAAAAGACAAGAAAACAAATATACCCCAAAAAGAGGAAGGGAAAAGTATTTTATTTTTATTGGCAACACAATGAGTATCCCTTGGACAAAGCACATCCTTCCATTTTTTCTTCAAGCTCTAGGATTTAATATGACCTTAGGAAGCTGTTCTCTCTACATAGAGATGTGTCCTCCTCTGTTTGGTTATTCTTCCAAACATATGGAGAGTTTTCATCACCTCCTGCCTTGTGAACTTATGTCAATGCCATGCTACCTGAGTCTCATCATTTGTCGTGCTATTGTCCAAGGGAATTTTTTACCAAGCCTGACTCGGCCCCTCTGTAGTTTGTCCCTTGCCATCATGCCTGGCCATCCCAAAAGTCCAATCAAGTCTTTGTTCGAGATCAATGAAGCCTTCAGTCTATTCATCAAGATCCTCTAGTTTGTGACCGATGAGCCGTCGAAGACCTCTGGGTAGTGAATTTGTACACTCATATTACACTCCTACTTGAGTTTTGAAGATTTTGAAGTTGTTTCTCGAGCTCTGAAGACCTCATCTCCAACCATCAGGCCTCATCAGCTTCTAGAAGACAGATACTCTACATGTATATCTTTTTTATTTCGAGATGTAGCTCCGCTGTGTATTGCTCGTGGCTACACTTTATATAGTTATATGACATGGATCTACAGTGTATTTGATTGGTAGCCATGATTTTATTTCATCCCGAGCATGGGTATGCCTGCCTCGGTGAGACAATTATTATTTTGCAGAAGGCACCTCCCGATTTCTGGTCCCTGGGCTCACTTGTTTGGAATGTTGGAGAAGATTGTTAATGTATTTCAGCCATCAGATGCTCTTCTAACCTCACACATTAGAGGGCATCTGTTATAAACCTAATCTGCACCAGACATGCTTACCTGGCATCAGGCCATCTCAGATTCCTTCTTTGCCAAAACACTGTTGAACACCTGTTCTTAAAAACCCCTTTTATAAAGACCCATGTGCCTTGCTCCATTACTACACGCATGTACACGCTAGCTGACCCAAGATAGCCCGCATGTACCTACAAAAGAATGAAAAAAGGAAAGTCGTTGATGGAACACACAACTTTGGGTAAGTTAACTAAACCTTTCGGCCATGCATGGCCGGTCACTCGACCAAATACCTAGCTTCTTCTAGCCTATAAAAGAAGGGTTAGGGGTCCCATTTGAAAGGAGGATAATCATAGTAAAGAAACTATACCCGATTGAGCATTCCCTTTGTCCCAAACTTTATCCATCCTTGTGCAAAGAGAAGTATAGATCAAAGCAGTTGGAAGATAGTGGAAGAAGAGTCTAGGACTAGGATCGAGGAGCAGTAGCCAAGTTTATCATCGTAAGGTATCATTGTGAAGTTAATACAAGAATTTATTTTCCCGTCCCACCATATGAGATTGTCATTATTAGAATATTGATTGTATGATTGATTAAATCTCTAACTCATTAGTTCATAGATCAAATGCATGTGGATTTCTTTGTTTTTCTTTAGTGAATGTAGGTCAGTATTGGGAGGAGAGTTGTAGTCAAAGAATGACCAAGCGAGAAAAGGGATCGACATCAAACACAAAAAATAAGGTACGTCAACTTAATCTCTTGAGCCTTGTATTTACATATGAGTAATGGGGTTTAGGCATGGGATGATGGTAAAAAGTAAGAATCTTTAGGTCATTTCTGCATGCATGATAAAACCCTTAGTGCTAGTCTGTAGGAGGGATTTCCCACCCATAACACCCCCGATCTAGGACTAAACTCCACCTGGGTAAAGGGATTCCTAACCAGGCTATAGGCTCATAGACAACAGGAAAGACTCTGTCACGATTCCCACTCAACTAACAACCTACATTCCCTCATTCCCCACATGCCTGTACCACCCCATGAAGTGTGCCCCTTCTCTTCTCAATAGTCCTTCGGTTGCCCCACTTCCTTTCTGGGCTTTAGCAACAGGCCGGACAGGAAGTCTCAGAGCCCTGTAGTTGTAGTTTAGCACCTTCAGGAAATAAATTCCCAATGATTCTCTCACCCAAATAATTTCTCACGGGCCTGACAACCCGCCTCTTCAATATCCCACGGGCCTGACAACCCACTTTTTCAATCCTGCTCCCACGCTAACTAGGTACACCGACACAAAATGGATATGGATACCGGTTCAGGTACAGTGATAGGAATGTATGAAGGATAACTGACTGCGTGAGTGAAATGGTCTTGGAATCATGGCTCCCTGATGGTAGGACAAAAAAATGATGAAAAGAAAGATCCCCACAAAATGAACTAAGTCCCAATGATAAGTATGCATTTTTCCAACTTGACACTTGTCATGTTGGGAGCTACTTTGGCCCACTTGTCCCCAACTTTGAAACTTAGGATAAAATAATTATCCATACTTTATGTTTTAAGACATATTAATATAATATTATTTTTTGGATCAAGCTCCCTATCTTATCCCCTTTCCTTAACTTAGCCCCTCCCTTTCCCTAACTAGTGGAGTTTAGTCCCCCATCTCTTTTGTTGTGGTCGGTCTGTGTGCAATGATGTATTTTATATTAAATATGAGACATGTACAAAAATAGGCTCACTGACCTTTAACATCTAGGCTCTCCATCCTAATCAAAACATAAGCATCCTAGCTTATAATAACTGGCTCACCAACCTATAAAACATATCATATACACAAAGGCTTCCTGGCCTCAACATCGCGCACACTTAAGATGCTGTGCGCGGTATCTTGGAATGTGCACACTTCCTCATTTTACTGCGCAGTACATGCGTGTACTATGCCATGAAATGTGCATACAAAAATTATATCAAAACAACTCACCAACTTAAGTACATTTGTATTTACATTTACAATTGGGTTCGGCCTTAGGGATATTACAATCCCCTCGCCTTATTTATGCACTGTCATCAGTGCATCATGTACCCATGTACAAATAAATTTCAAAAATCCTAAAACATATGTGGGGTATTCTGCCTGCATTGCATCATCATGCTCCCAAGTAGCGTCCTCGGGACCGTACCAGGTCCATTGGACCTTTACAAGCCCTATGGCTTGATTCCGGAGCTGTTTGATTTTCCAGTCCAGAATGTGCACCGGATGCACTTTAAAAGCGCCTTCTTGCTCCACCTGAATCACATTCCAATCAATAATATGATTAGTATCAGGTATATATTTCTTTTGCAATGATACATGGAATACATTATGGAAAAACATAGATGCATGCAATGCAGTCATATAAGCTACTGGACCAATCCTCTCTAGGATTTCAAATGGCCCACAATAGCGACCTGCCAACTTTGAACAATTTACCAACTTTAGGGAACTTTTGTTGGCTTTCACTTTCAAGAATACATGGTCACCCACTTTAAATTCCCTGTGAGTTCTGCCCTTATCAACATAGCTTTTCTGCCTGTCTTGGGAAGCCTTTAAATTTTGTTTTATTTTCAACATTTTCTCTTCCATTTCCCTGAGAAATTCTGGCTCAACCACTACTCTATCTTCTGGGTTATCCCAACTTATCGATGTGTTTCACTTTCTACCATAAAGTGCCTCAAATGGGCTCATATTTAGAGATGCTTGGTACCCATTATTATAAGAAAAATCTACCAAGTGTAGGTAGTCTTCCCATTTTGATGGTTTATTCATCACATACATCCTCAACATATCCTCAATCACCTGATTCACCCTCTCTATTTGTCCATCTGTTTCTGGATGGTAAGTTGTACTAAAATTCAAATTTGTTCCAAATCCATTAAATAATTCCTTCTAAAATTTTGAGGTAAATTTTGGATCTCTGTCAGATACAATTGTCTTGGGTATGCAATGTAATCTAGCAATTTCCCTCATATAAACATCAACAATGTTCGTTGCCTTGTGAGTGAGCTTAACTGGAATAAAATGGGCAACTTTAGTAAGCTTATCCACCACTACCATGATAAAATCATGTTTCTTGTTCGTTTTGGGCAGTTTGATAATGAAATCCATGGTTACAACTTCCCATTTCCACTTAGGAATGGGTAATGGCTGTAGCAAAACAGCTGGGTGTCTATGCTTAGCCTTTATTGTTTGACATTCCAAACATCTGGCAATAAAATCATCAACGTCTTTCTTCATGCCTGGCCAATAATATTGGCTCTTGACAACTGCAATAGTTTTTTGATATCCTAGGTGCCCAGCATAAGGCGCATTATGCATTTCTCTCAATATCAGATTTCTCAACTCCTATGAATTTGGTACATAAATTCTTCCCCTCTACATGAGAATTTCATCCTTATCTAGCTCGTATTCTTCAATTTTCTGCTGCAAATGACCTTATTGTAGTTTTTCTACTAAATCCTTTTATTTTAAATCTGATTTGGCAATCTCTATAATTATGTGTTTCAAATCTTATTGATACATGCTAATGGCCGTAGCATGCATTTCATGCACTCTTCTGCTGAGTGCATTAGCCACTTTGTTCTCTTTCCCCTTGATATGCTTTATATCAAAGTCATATTTGCTTAGAAATTCTAACCATCTGCTTTGCCTAGCATTTAAAGTTGGCTGATCAAACAAATATTTCAGACCATTGTGGTCTGTCCTCATCTCAACCTTTTCCCCATGAGGTAGTGTCTCCATTTCCTCAAGGCATGTACTATGGCTGCCAACTCCAAATCATGAGTGGCATAGTTTCTTTCATGCTCCTTCAACTTCCTTGATTCATAACATATAACAAACCCATTTTGACTGAGGACTCCACCAAGTCCCTCTTTACATGCATTTGTGCATACAATGAAGTCTTCATTTGGGTTTGCTATCCTTAATATTGGAGCACTTGTTAATATTTGTTTCAAGTGTTGGAAATTATTTTCACAATCCAATGTCCACTGAAACTTCACACCCTTTCTTTGCAAGGAAGTGATTGGGTGTGCAATATTTGAAAATCCTTCTATAAATCTCCTATAGTATCCTGCAAGGCCCATGAATGATCTCACCTCTATCACATTTTTTGGCACTTCCCATTCTCTAATGGCTTCTATATTCTCAAGATCCATTGCTATCCCATCCTTTGAAATGATTTGATCCAAATAATGAATTTTCTTATGATAAAATGAGCACTTGCTCAATTTGGCATACACTTGATGCTCCCTTAATACTTGAAAAACCATCCTCAAATGATGTTCATGCTCTTCCTCTGACTTGGAATATATGAGAATGTCATCCAAAAAGACAATGACAAACTTGTCTAAATATTCTCGGAAAACACCATTCATTAAGCACATGAAAACAACTGGTGCATTTGACAACCCAAATGGAACCACTGTGAACTCATAATGACCATACCTTGTCCTGAAAGCGGTCTTGCTGATATCTTCCTCTTTAATCCTTACTTGATGGTATCCTCACCTGAGATCTATCTTTGAAAAGATCTTTGCATCCTTCAATTGATAAAAAAAGATCATCAATCCTTGGCAGATGATACTTGTTCTTAATAGTCACTTTATTCAACTATTTGAAATCAATTCACAATCTTAATGTTCCATCTTTCTTCTTCACAAACAAGATTGGGGCACCCCAAGGTGACACACTTGGGTGGATATACCCCTTCTTCAGGAGCTCTTCAAGCTGCATTTGCAACTCCTTTAGCTCTGGTGTACTCATTTTGTAAGGAGTCTTTCACACTGGAGCTACTCTAGGAATTAGATTTGTAGAGAAATCAATGTCCCTCCTTGGGGGTAGTCCTGGTACCTCCTTGAACATATCTTCAAAATCTTCCAGGACTGCATAATATTCCAAATTTGGCACCTTATCTTTAGGTGTCTCCTCCATATGAGCTGCAAATGTTTGACACCCTTTTCTGTAACATTTCTTCAGCTGCAATGCTGGAATCTCTATGATGGTTACTGCCCTGGGAATTCCCCGCACTTTCCTTAGTTTCCCTTCCTCATCCAAGCAAGTAAATGCTTTGTTATGATAGTCTAGGAGAGAACAATGTTGGTCCAGCCAATCCATCCCAATTAGACAGTCATAGGAACCTAAAGGCAAGATGTTCAAATATTCCCAGGTGTTCATTCCATTCATGTCCATAAGACATGACTTAACCATCTCATTAAATTTTCTTTTGGTTCCTGTAGCTAACTGCACCAACCAAGATTTCCCATGCTTGCTTCTTGGCAATTGCAAACTTTCCACCATCTTAGGATCTATATAACTATGACTAGCTCCTGAATCAATTAAAATAGCAATGGTTTGGTTGTTGATCATACCTTCCACTTCAATCATATGTGACTGATACTCTTCTTTCTTGTTGTCCAGGGCTGCATAGATCCTGTTTAACTTTCTGCCCATGTCCTCCACTGTTTCATCTTGCTGTACATTGTGAACAATCCTCCCTTTTTCACCTCTGTGAGGGAAATCTCTAAACATGTGATGCCCTTTACAACCCCAACATTGAATAGGTGGTTTCCTTAGCCTTTGACTCCCTTTGTCAATCATTCTGGGTTCTTTAGGAGTTTGTTGTCCCTGAGGATTGTTTCTGAAGAATGGTGGCTTATATCCCTTCTTCCTTTGATCCACCTTGAATTTATTTTTGTCTTTCCAAGATTTTTGGAATGTTGGCCTTGATTTTTCTTGATCATATAGGCATTTAGCTCACCTTATGGTCTCCTCCAATGTCTTGGGATCATCATACTGTATTTTGTTGCTGATAAATGATGGCAATCCACTAAAATACCTTTGAATATTCATTGTCTCATCCTTGATGAAAGAGACATACTTCAGCAGTTCTAAAAACCTTCTCTGATATTCATCAATGGTCATACTCCCAAGATTGAGTTCAAACAACTCTTTCATTTTCTTGCCATAGTATCTCTTAGTCAAGTATCTCTTCTCAAAATACCTCTTGAATTCCCTCCAATTAACACTTTTCTCTTTAATGTGTTGCACCTACACAAGTTGATCCCACCACATGGATGCCTTTCCCTTGAGTTGATAGATGGAAATTCTACCCTTTGCAAGAGAAGAATAATTATGCAATTGAAAATACTTTCTCATGCCTATCAGCCATGCTCTGCATCTTCATCCTTCTTATGCTCACCATCAAAAGTAGGAGGTTTGATTTTGTTCATTTCTCCCCGAAGTTCATCCACCCCATAACTCTTATGCTTCCTGAAAGGGGATGGACTTGAGATACTGTGTTCCCTCTTATTGGAGTTCCTTGGGGAGTGATGGTGATGTCTTCTAACACTTCTTGATTTTCGTTTCTCATCATGAGATTTGTGACTTCCCGATTTGCTCGAGCCACTCTCCTTATCCAATTTCTTTTCTATTTTGTTCAATATCTGTAATAACTTCATGTTGAAGTCATCCTTCTGCTCCTTGGCTCTCATAATCCTTTCATTATCATCCTTATGGATTTGGTCATCCTTCTGCAAATTTTTAATGGTCTCTTCCATATTCATGTTTTCATTCCTTCCTTCTCCATGTCCATTGGAGTTTGTTCCTTCAATGCTCAAATGGACATCCATCCCTCTGACTTCATCTTCCTGGATGTAATTCCCTTGTGCCTCTTCCATTACTTTAGAGTCTAAGATGATATTGATCTAGTTGTTGTCAACTCTGCAAAATGTGCAGCCAATAAAACGTTGTCAGGCTAATTGTTTCAACAATTTCATGAAAATATGAACCATTTTGGTTCAATAATATATATCAGAATTCTTTCTTCTAGTTTCCTGGAAATTTGAATGCCTTGATTAATTCTCTGGGTGGATAATTATATTCCACTGCCCAATACCTTCCCAATTCCTTCTCACATGCTCAATTCTGAGTCTTGAGTAGAAAGTTATGGCTCCATGGGGCTAGTTGGGTCTTATAATTTACCCTTCACTGTTTCTGTTGTATCTTTCTCATAAAAGCTCCGTTTGATGAACAATTTACACCATTAGAAAGATCTAACTGAGCTCTTTTATTTGAGTTATAGAGACAAAGTGTGCAATCACACTTTATTCTCATGGTTTTTGAGTTGCTAAAAAATGCTCTTAAGGCCCCAAAAAACGCGCTGCAAAAGGTGACGTTCAAACGATATAAAACGTTGCATAAATTCATTGGTTTTCTATTGTTATTCACCCTTCAAACAACTTCACGCACACAAATTCCAATCTGTGCACTCGTATTTCCCATGTGTTGCAACATCACAAGGTAAATCGTGCTTCGTGCACTTTAAAACCAGTGTGTATCACTTCTTTGTTGCGCCAATAACTGCGCACTACTTTTGTGTCACGCGCCAATAAATTACGCGCACTACTTTTATGTCACGTGCCAATATCCACCGCACACAGTTTTTTTTTTGTACTGCATGCAGATATTCCGTGTGCATTTCACTCGACGCGCTGCACCATGCCAAAGTTTAGTACATCTCCACCGCGCATTAAAACTCTGTGCGCACCACTAACTAAGTTGTCACGCGTCGACATTTACACACATTGCACGCACAGCTACCCAACTCTACTGCATTGTGCCAATACTGCGCACACCATTATTATGAATGTCCACACCACGCAAACTTCGTATGCGTATGCACACTGCGCAATGCCAAATTTAGCATGTGCACCAGCATGCCAATATCTTGCCGCATAGTGCCGAATTTTAATTATAACAAGCTTTCCACTGCGCATCATGCATTTTTAGTGTGCCCCCCTGTACACAATCACCTTTATGCGCATCAAATCCTCGTGAATTCCAATGTAGAAATTGGGGCTTTTTCCTAACTCTTCCCCCAATTTACCATAGACAATTCTGCAACCACAAAATTCATTCAATTTCACCCCAATAACAACAATTCAGCCTCTGTAACAACAAATCGTTGTGGGTTGACATTTCTAGAACGAATTAACCCCAAAATTGGGAATTTTTAATTACAAATTTCACTCCATTTGTCATGGATTTTCTATAACTTCAAATTCGACCAATTCTGGGTCTGAATTTGCTAAAACAGATATTAAATCAATAATATCTCATCGCATGGCCGAATTTGTTCATTTTCTCATGAATTTAACAACAAAAATTGGGGAGTTTTCCCAAATCTGAACAATTGTTGTTACTTTTTTACCAGGGACGCTTTGAGACTTGAAATTTGGCGTGTTTAAAATAAGTCTTCTGTGAAATTTCGTGTGAACTCAACTTGCTCGGCCCATCTAGGTTTAGTGTTGAAAACTGAAGCTCTGATACCATATTGTAACGTCCCCGACCACCCATGGCCAGGCCATGCTATGCTAGAGAACACTTTTGTTCTCTCATTGCGGAACATACTGTGACCTACCCATCAACCAACTGAACTATGCCACATAATTTGTTTTTCTAACTTTATGCATTTAAAACATACACACACAACACTCTTGCAGAATCTTTATATACAAAACGTAACAAACAAATACATTACGTAAATGCACAAATTCACATTGAAATAACAGTAAACATAGACATGCATCATATACAGGAAATACCCAAAAACCTACAGAGAGTTATAACCATGCATATGATAAACCCATAAAATAAACATGTAAATAACAATGCAGCATGTAATTTTATCTCACAGTTAACACTTATCTTTTTAAGAATATCACCAACTGCATGCAGAACTTCCACGAACCTCCCAGCCTTAGACCACACTGTTCATTACTCTCAATAGTGAGTCACCCTTGAGCTGGGACTAAACTCCACCCAGGTAAAGGGATTCCTAACCAGGCTATAGAATCATAGACAACAGGAAAGACTTTGTCACGGTGCCCACTCAACTAACAACCTATAGTCCCTCATTCCCCACATGCCTGTCCCACCCCAGGAAGTGTGCCCCTTCTCTTCTCAACAGTCCTTCGGCTGCCCCACTTCCTTTCCGGACTTCAGCAATAGACTAGACAAGAAGTCTCAGATCCCTGTAACTGCAGTTTAGCACCTTCAGGAAATCAATTCCTAGCAATTCTCTCACCCATAGAATTTCTCATGGGCTTGACAACCCACCTCTTTAATATCCCACGGGCCTAACAAACTGCTTCTTCAATCTCGCTCCCATGCTAACTAGGTACACCAACACAAAATGGTTATGGATACTGGTTCAGGTACAGTGATAGGAATGTATGAAGGATAACTGACTGCGTGAGTGAAATGGTCCTGGAATCATGGCTCCTTGATGGCAGGACAAAAAAATGATGAAAAGAAAGATCCCCCCAAAATGAACTAAGTCCCAACAATAAGTATGCATGTTTCCAACTTGACACTTGTCATGTTGGGATCTACTTTGGCCCACTTGTCCCCAACTTTGGAACTTAGGATAAAATAATTATCCATACTTTATGTTTTAAGACATATTAATATAATATTCCTTTCTGGCTCAAGCTCCCTAGCTTAGCCCCTTTCCTTAACTTAGCCCCTCCCTTTCCCGAACTAGTGGAGTTTAGTCCCCCATCTCTTTTATCATGATCGGTCTGCGTGCAATGATGTATTTTATATTAAATATGAGACATGTACAAAAATAGGTGCACTGGACTTTAAGATCTAGGCTCTCCAGCCTAATCAAAACATAAGCATCCTAGCTTATAATAACTGGCTCACTGGCCTATAAAACATATCATATACACAAAAGCTCCCTGGCCTCAACATCGCACACACTTAAGATGATGCACGCGGTATCTTGGAATGTGCACACTTCCTCATTTTACTGCATAGTGCATGCACACACTATGCCATGAAATGTGCATACAAAAATGATATCAAAACAACTCACCAGCTTAAGTACATTTGTATTTACATTTACAATTGGGTTCAGCCTTAGGGATATTACATTGATACTTTTGGAGACAAAAAGGTTCTTTTTGGGGAGGTATGATCCAGCCGGATTTCCACACATGGAAGGACTTTACTGTGTTCACCAAGTTGATTTTGAAAGTGGTGAAGGTGGTGAACTTATATGTTTTGAGTTTTATATTTATCATGCATTTTATTAATGTTTTGTGAGAAAAGGGTCTCATGCATTCTTATGCTTTTATGAGATGTTCATGCATTTAATTATGCTTTATGAGATTTTGGAAAACTCATATATTATTCACTTTTGATGTTAAATGATTAATACTTGTGTGTGAAATTAGACTCACATATTTATCATTAAAATATCATTTTGGAAATTGGTTTTTTATATGAGAAACCACCTCACACCAATTTGCCATTATTCTCAATTATAGGCTGAGAGAATCAAGGACATGGATGAAGAGTCTTTGGGTGGTTTTGAGACTTTTCCCATTATATACTTGAAGATAGTTTGAGATCCTACATTCATGGATCTTGTTTTTCCTCTTTTGTAATTAGATTCTATTATTGTGGATCTAGGAATTAATGTTCTTTCTTAAGAGGGAGTGAGGAAAAACTATATAAGACCTTATGTGAGCCCCATGTAAGGAGGGAGAGTAATGGAGAGTCAATGAGTTGAGTTATAAATCCATAGTGCTACTACTCCTAAGAATTGAGAGACTTATTCATGTAAGGAATTATCCTTCTTGATGTATGGAGAGATATGAGTGTGAGTAGTCTTCTTGAATACTCATTGAAGGATAAGGCATCTCTTATGAGAAGGTCCCAACATCTTTTGAAGAAGGAATGAAAGCGATCTGTATTCCAATTGAAGCGGGGCTGGAGACGTATCCCAAAAGGGGTGAACTTTGTTACCAACATTGGTTGTCTCTCTCTCTTGTCTTTTCATGTGATTTATTCCTTTTGAGTTCATGTATGTTATGTATTCTTGTTTAAAAGGATGGTTAATCATGGATTCATATTCCTTTTAATACTTATGGAAATACTTTGTCAGAAAACTATTCTCGATTGAAAACTTGCGTAGAGTAAAGTACTCACATGTTTTCAGATCATCATGTAATTGAGTGATCCTCATGAAGTATCTAGTAATATTTTTAGATCTAGACATCTGCACTAATCTAAGTTTATTTCTCAAGATCATCTTCCTGTTCAAGTTATCGCTCTTGAATAAAATTAACAAGGCATCTAACAATTTCGTGGTCATCATTTTCAAGATTAAGTGAGGAATTAAATGATCCTTCACTGCATCCAATATTACCCACTGGCCTTTGATGTCCCTCTTCTCATGAGCTTCCAATGGTTACGGATCCGTTGGTGTGGGAACTACTTTGTCAACAATATCCCAAAATTCATGTTCCTTCAAAAGAAAAGTAACCCTTTATTTCCAAGATAGGAAGATGGATGCTCCATACAATCTATCTTCAACTCTCAAACGTGTTGTTTCCATCCCTTAGATCTCATAATCTGTAGTGGAAATAACCTTCTGCTGAAATTTACCATGTATAGACTTGTATGCACCTTGCTTTACTTGTACAACGCATATGTACGCAACTTGTTGCACTATAAAGAATGTATACATTATCTTATATTATTCTTCTATGTATGTATGCATTATGTTTCACTGTACAATGCATATACCTACAAAAAACAATATATTTTGTTGTATTATTGTTTCCCAGAAATTTGTACTCCGATTTTTTTACTGTTGGTTTATAGATCTGTAGAGATGTCCTTGTATATCTAAAAGATATGTTGCACACTGATGTGGATATGGGATTTGGCTTCCTCTCAGAGTGAGTGCTATGATACCATGTCAATTTTCTAATCCTAGCATCTTTATAAATTTTTTACTAGTGATTTCCTTCTTGTAAAACAAATTTGCAACTCACAAAACAAAATACACTAATTGGAATAATTAGCAGAAAAAGAAACCAATTTCAAACACACAAATTTTGTTTCCCTTCAAATCACATTATTATTATAATAATGTCAAATCCTACAAGGGATCCCTTACTGGGAAAATGGCCCATTGAGAAATAACTGAAAACTATATAAATCACCTGCAAACCTTAGAAACTTCACGGATGTTGTACAACCCCATACATTCAACTTGATGAGATATGTGCGTGCCCTGGATCACTGCATCCCACATATGTACACACCTTTCTACATTGTAAGGCACATATAGACACACCATGAGTGACCTTCTCTATGCGTACAACTAGAACATGTTACTATTGCTCTGATCTGTTGGATCTTCCTGTGGCTACCCCTATTCTCCCTTCTCCTTTGACGTGAGATGATATCTAGATTAAAGTCCTTATTCACCTATCTGAGATCTCCTTGAGAAAAATTCCTTCTTTTCTCTCTCTATATGGTGTGATCATATGAAGTGTCTCACTCCTTTACCCTAACATTTCTTTTATAATCTTGAGTTATGACCTAACCCTAATCTCCAAAGTGATCAGTGATTAAGATCAAATCTCACCTCACTTGAGATCAATGGATAAGATTTAATTCACTAATGCTAATAAATTTCACATTTCATTAAATCAAACTCAACTAATTAACAAAATAACTTTAATTTAATAATTCCTTTAATTAAAGTAAATTACTATGGTAGAAGGATTTGGACGAATTCCACACATCTAGACACTTATACCTATGCATAAGTACATGTATGATGCTAGAACCATCAAAACCTCCTACATTGCATCTTATAGCTCCCTCTTTTATTCTCTTGAGCTGTAACAAGTCCACTGGAATTTACTTATTCCATGCCTTCATTTTTGAGCTCCATTTACTTATAATTCTCTTCTTTCGAACCATTTATTTCATGTCTTCATTCCTCAGTTG
This sequence comes from Picea engelmannii, assembly GCA_009831015.1. Lineage (NCBI taxonomy): Eukaryota > Viridiplantae > Streptophyta > Pinopsida > Pinales > Pinaceae > Picea > Picea engelmannii. The sequence continues at coordinate 378,861 of ML792119.1, read as the reverse complement.
TTCCTATAAAACCATCATGAAAACATGCACATTATAGCCATTATCATACAATAATTATATTTTCCATAGGAGTCCTCAACTCCACAATGCAACATTTATTCAAGAGTAAGTTTGTAACCGTAAGAAACACTTATCTGTATGGCCATCATGTGCTTCACAAAGCTTCCACAAGAAAACACTTTACCTCTGTATCCTTTTTTTGACACACCCTCATGATTCTAGACACTATGCCATATTAATTCTTAAGTTTCCTCTTCCTTTTTATACTCACCCTCCAAGCATAATAATCCCCTCTTCATTGCTACACATTCCCTTGGGAGATCTATCATTTTCCAAGCTTTTCACTTGTAAGGAAAGCGCCAAATTACTACCAAACATATGCTAGCAATATATAACTTGTGGCAACCATAGGGTTCCAATTTCATAATAGTAGACTTCTTCTTGATATTTCTAGCTTAAATATCCATCATCTTAGCTGTATTACACACATATAGTCATCATGATCATCATAGCAATTTCATTTATTAATTTCCAAATCTATTTCATATAGAAAATTAAATTTCCCAAGCATGAGATTCCTTCTCATAATGTTTGGCTCTTGCAACAATAGGTATCATTCTTCCTTATGGGATTACATCATTTCCCTATCCAATACCACTCTTCCTGCAATATTTTTCAACTTTCAATCAACCAAAAAACATGTTAGTATTCATGCACAATATCTTTTTTATTGCAACGTTTGCAACAACCCATGAAGTGATCTCAAAATTATATCATATCAACAATTCAGTCACTTCAAACTATTAATCATATTAAGTAGAATGAAACTATCATTCATTATATGTGCATTATCAACACAATCAATAATTACTTATGCAATCAAACATTTTCTACCATTAAAACAATGCACCAATTACCCATGGACACATCTACACAATGTGTCCTTGCAATGACTCTGGAATACGACATATCTACGCCATGTAGTCCACCATGGCGATGGAAAGTCTATCCCACGCCTCAACAAATCATCCAAAATATTCCTCATTTACTTGCTCAACCATTTGGACACCTTCCTCTTTGACCCAGACACAACACTAGGAACATAGTCTCTTAGTGCTCTTCAATGTCGATAAATAGGTTGTAGTCCAAACATTGGTTTTACAAGGGAATACCATTGAGAGCTTGTATGGGGATATAGCCCTTAATTCCATATCCAACCACAACATGGATTCACACATGTATAGCTCTATTGGAATTCATTATTATAGCTAGAGTATGTCTCCTTACTTGACCTAGTTATGATCCCATAACCCACATAATATAATATGCAATTAAATATCATATAATTGCATTCAAGCATTAAACAACATTTGTATACTCAAGGCCCTATACATCTACTCTTCAATTCAAATATTTAATTTTGAATGAGGGAATTCATACCTCAATTCCCTTCAACATTATGCATCATAAGCAACCAAATGCATACCTTCATGGTTGTTATCAATTACTTGATACTACCTGATTAGTTGGTATTTCATAGAAGCTTGCAACCTCTCTTCACCACCCTCTTGATCAACATTTTTCCATCCTCATTTTGTCTTGATATGGATGGATATCATATGAAATGACAACATCACTTTCAACCATGCTAAAAAAAATTCCTCGATACATAATCCATCATTAGTCACATTCAAATATAAAAATAATTGTATTCCATACATATTACAACATACTACCCTTAGTCTGTAAGCCATATGCATGTTTAGGCATTCTCAAATGCCTTTCAATATGCACCAAGCATTCAATTTCGTCATGCCTATTCATGCACATGAACTTTATCTTTCCTATATGCATTATGAATCACTTTTAGTATGCTTTCCATTGCACATTTATTTCTGTTTCATTTTTATTTTTATGTGTTGTAGATGGTTATTCTTGAATTCATCTAGGTCCTTGTCTCACTGTGTGCCCTCATTCGACTCATATATTGCCCATTTATTCTTTCGTAGGACCTTCCAACCAATTCCAGCTTGGCCCTTTTGCAATTATATCCAATATGTCCTATTAGTAGCTTCTTCCACTAAACAAATCATGCCCCAACTTTATTTTTTATTAACCTTTTGGTATTCCTAATGATATACAATAATTACCTCATCCAATTAATATCATTGCACTCTAATAACCACTAATTTCTTTATTTATCCATTTGGCACCTTTAAAATGAAGGAACCTTCATTATTTCATCTAGTAATTTCCTCACACCTATATCCAAATTCCACTTTGAACTCTAATTTATAAGTGGATTTCTTTCTCTAAATACTTTTAAATAGAAGTTGTTGGTTCATGGCTTGCAACTCTTTTCCAAGCATTCCTACATTCTCACATAGAGATAAATTTCCCATCCAATGAGTCACACATCACCTCATGATATTATTTTCCTCATTTGGTGCAAGTTATGTTGCTATCAATACACTTTTACATTCAAGGTGAAGGATTCTTCCTTATATACATGTGCATATTAATTCCATTCTTCATCTGTTGGCTTGTTACCTTCTTTCTCTTGTCATGGATGCATATTTTATGTGAGAACCCTTATTGATTTAGCTTTGCAATTCACTCATACTTTGTCGAATCCGAGTATTAATTTGGATCTACTCTTTCTGATCCCTTATCAACATTTCATTTCCTACTTTGTAGTTCTACACTACCCTCTACAAGCACTTTATTGTCTTAGCCAACTCTACAAGTTTTGTCGTGCTTCCATGTCCATTAGACCCTGGAATTAAAATATGCAATAGAACCCCATAGTCTTTATTCATGATATCTAATATTCTTGTTAATAGGACCTTGATGTACCACTCTATCCTTGAGTGTTCCAATTCTCATCGACAATACCCTGATATTAAAAACTCAACCCATTTTTATTGCCAAACTATTGCACTTCCAAAAGTGCCTCTACACCACTGCATAAGAATCATCATGAGCATCTACTCTTCCTTACCCAACGATCACCTTTTGCGTATACCTCTATCATCTCAAAATGTTTTACCAAAATTGACATTTTTTTGGAAAACTTTCATATTGAGCAATTGCATGGTCCATGAAGTCCAATTTCCCTTTTTATTGTTGTTTTATGAAACAACTATATTATTTCTCAAACAAATTAATACTTATGTCATGTTTTCCTCTATATTACCTTTCCAATGGATGTACTCATGCCTTGTTCTGATGTCCAAGCTAAAACTTGTGGCTCTTTGAATTTTGTCATTTGCAGGGATGATTTTAAGGATGGAAATTTATTTTAAAATGTAGAAACCTTGATGAATCTTACTTATCCTTCATATGCCAACTATAATTGTTTGGTGATATTTTTGTAAAAATATTCAAATTTCTAAGGATTTTATATATTTTTTGTAAAAGTTTGGCGATTTTTAAGGTAAAATAATTTTATCCTATAGAATTTGGGCGAATCATTTTTAAAATAGCGAATCTTGTTTTTGGAAAAACCATGGAAAATTAGCCCATGAGCGAAATTTAGCCCCTAAAATCATCTATGGTCATTTCTACTCAAATGTGCATTGTTCTCACTAGTGCAATCTGGTTGAGATAGCATTTTATGCCATCTATAATGGAAAATATGTTGGGAATCAAAGAACCTTTTATATCAAGAATAGTTAGGATTTATGATTGTGAACACACAACAATTTTCACATTCCAAATTTGATGCTCTAGTCAAATTATGTATAATTTGGTATTGACGACTTTGCACTTTTACATTTTCTCTAGACTTAGAATTTTTAGCCAAAACCAACTATCTCCCAAATGAAGCAAAACTGGGAAAACATTTCTCAACACAAATTGTGTAGATTGATGAACATGTAAATGTTGATTAAATAAAAAAAATATGTTTTTGTGATCTGGGGTCCCTTTTCCTCCTCTAAAGATTTCAAAAATCCGCAAAAAGTGTATTTGGATAGTGGTTTTTAGTGTGTTATTGCACCTCAACTCCAACCCCTTTTGGATTTATGCCAAAATATCAACTAGGTATCTTAATTCCTACTTTTTGGACATTTTGTAAAATTTCATCTTTATCTAGTTTTCAGTCACTGAGCACAACCTAGATCTTTAAAAACCATTGATTTGATTTTTTCATAAAATTGAAGAAAAATTGAACGATGGCCCTCACTAACACTCTTGTATCCTTCCCTACTGTAGATATACCCATTAAATTTGGTCTAATTCTAAGTTTGTATGCTCATGTTATGGCCAAAACAAGTTTTTGGCTCCAATTTGTTTTTTTTATCCTTGTCTTTATCCTTTCCTTACTACCTTCTCTCTTTTCTTTTATTTCTCTTCTTCCCTTCTACTCTTCTTCTCCTTTTATTTTCCCCTTCCTCAAAAATAATAAAAAACCATTCATTGATGATCGATGAAATTGTTTGTATCAACAATTGATGAATTTCTTTGAATTGGAGATTAAAAAAAACTCCAATCGATGATCGATGAAAAAATCCTATCAGTGTTCAACGAAAAAATCCTATTTATGATTGGAAAAATCCTTTGTATCGATAATCGTTGAATTCCTTTGTATTGATGATCTGCAAAAAACTCCTATCGTTGATTGAGAAAAAATATCCTATCCTTGATCAGCGAAAAACACATATCGATGATCGAAAAAAAACTCCCACGGGTGATCTGTAAAATCCTTTGTATCAACGATCAACAAATTCTAAAAAACTCCATCGACGATCTTGTAAAAACTACACTTTTCGATGACCTTAAATTTTCTTCAAATCATAGAAATCATTTTACTTATAAATACTTGTCCAAACCCACATTCGATCTGGGCCATTGATCTGAATATCAATGTCATATTGATCATCAATTCACCATACTTCACCAAATTTGCATATGAATCTCGATCTCTTGATGGCCAACTTGATTGCAATATGGGGCCGTTGATTCCTCAAGACTCTCCAAACTTCACTGAACTAAGGAATTTTAGATGAATTCCTTTTTCCTCCATTAGTGATCGACAATTTTCTTCTTCAGAGAACTAAATTTATTCACACTTCTTTGAATTTCATCAAACTACGAAATCTTCCAATGAACCAAGAGATTTTCTTCAACAAACTTAGAATTTTTAAACTGATCCAAGATGAATCTTGGCCATTGATATTAATATCCAAGTGATCTAGGATTTTGATCTTCCAAACTTCACAATCATAATGGAAACATGAAATTCAACCTCCCAGGCCAAATTTAACTATGAAAAATTGCAAATTGATGCTTGTAATCATCCCCTTGATGATTTTGAGGGAAAATTCGACCCAAATTTTCTCAGAAATTTAGGGATTTCACTTCAATTTTACAAATTTCACCAAATTCATCATAGATTGATACTTTGCAAAGACAAATTTATCAAATTTGTGCTGGTCTTTGGCCCATACAAGTCTGATGTTGAACCAAAATCATTGATACCAATCTGTAAAGTACCCAACCTCCAAGTTGAGTCCCATTACTACCATTTTCTACTCTGATACCAATATTTAATGTACCCATATAGGCCACATTACTACAAAAAATGACTTAACATAAATTTGATACCAAATTAAACAACGCATTCATGCAACATGTCATACAAACTCATGCAACCAACAACAAATTAAAAACCATGAATGAAAATCATTAATACATACACAACATTCAATATTTACACAACACATATTCATAGTGGAATTAAACACATGAAATAAAACACATAATTTATATGTTTATGGGGAAACAAATTGGATGTGTATAAATGAAATTCCTCCCAACCATAAGCAATGTTGTTCATTTTCTCTCAACAACAAGCCACCCCCAAGCTAAGGCTACGAGTCCAAAAGGAGGTAAGTCCCTCTTAATTCTTGTCCACTCTCCACACTCAACAACCCAAAATCTATATTTCCCTTAAACCTGCACAAAACAAGGAATGAGATCCCCCTTCTCTACCATGTAGTCCCTCGAGCCTTCCCACTTTCCTCTAAGGCTTTAGTGCACAATGTTGTTTAGGGTAACCCATAGTAGCCTTCTCAATGCTCTTGAGAAATTTTCCTCTACAAGAAACACACTACGGATCACAACTTGATTTACATGCACACAACCCACATTTTCAACATAAACCTAGGCCTTTCATAGATATTATCATACATAGAAGATTCAATGCTCTTTTCTAGCACCAAACTCTCTCTTTTTGTCAAAAAATCATTTTGTAAAAACTATCCCCTCTCTTGCTTGAATTTCCTTCTTCTCCCTTGCTTGCTTGACTCTCACACTTCCCCCAAGATTTCTTGTACTCATCCTATGCTATCATAACTAGGTGAGTTGACTCCCTCACCCAACCTCTTACATGAATTCAATGATTGAGTGTCTAATAAGTCAAAGAGAGTATTAGATGGTAATGATGCATTAACTTAGTAAAATAACATGAGTTTTTCATTGGAGATCCCCCCTTTATCCCCTTCTCTTATGGAATCATAGCCCCCCATCATTACCATCCCTCTCATATTGCAACCAACGATGTGTAATTATTAATAATTCATTATACAATTTACATAGATGGGCCATCGACCATATTGATCAATACAAGCTCTTTGGCCCAAGACATACCGACTCATCAGCCTAAATCACATCTTCACAATTACATTATAATTTACAGGGATTAAAACTAGGGAGGCTACATTCTAATAGTCGTATATTATTTTTCATGCAAAATATAGTGCATATGCTCTTGTTAGTGCAAGTGTTGAGTACCTAAATGATGCAATTTCCTTGAAAAAATGCAGAATTGTAGAGAACACATAGCTCTTATGTAGGGCTATTTTTTCAAGATTTAAATTGTTAATTTTGTATTTTTATAAAATTATGAAAGTAATTATATCCTTGAAATTACAAGGCCTTGAATTAGTGTAGGGTACAAGAGTCTTAACATAATCAAACAATTTTAATTTATTTTTTAGATTGTAGATCTTCGTTTGTACTAGTGCAACATATAACTTATTCTAAAAATCGTTAAGGTGATAAAAAGATATAGTAGGAATCAAAGATGTATGTATTTTAATATAATGATATATGTGAAGACAAAAATATATTAAAAATAGTAAACACTATTAATTTTTTTCAAAAATTATATGTTTGGAATTTGCATAGTCGACTCTGTATATGTGTATGGTCTCATTGATGATGGATTTGTGTAGCTTATACAAAAACAATGTGAAAAATAAAGATATTGAGATTCATTCATAAAAACAAAGGTTTTGATGTGTTTTCAACCCAAACCACAAGGATTTTCATTCCTAACCTAAATCCAAGGTAACCATATCAAAAAACATGTATGTTAAAAATGTCACTCCTGCCCCAAAAAATTTCAATGTTAAGAGTGTGCCCGCATCCTATAGTGTGTGTGAATTCTAGAATTTGTGCATGTTCTTTGAGTGCACACACTTTTTTGACTAAGCATTATCATGAATGTCTCTAGAGGTAGGTATAACAAGAATGTTCTATATCCTTCTTGAACCTTCTTAAGCTTAAGGGCCATGAATAAAATCTAGAAATAGTGATATGAGCCCTTGCTACGGGGTATTTACCCTTGTAGTTGGATATGTCTTTTATTAAGATGTTTCACGCAACACAGTTGGGTATGTATACCTTGGCCATAGTTTTGGTAGGGAAACAAAATCATAAGACCCATAACATTTATCGTGGGAGGGAAACAATAACCTTGGTCTCTTAACATAGCTTCTCAAGATCAATTTCCAACAAAGGCCAAGTGCCTTGATATGGTGGAGGGGGTAAAACCAAGCCTTAATTGAAGTATAAACTTCTAGGTATATAGGACAAACACATTGCCTCAAACCACCACACTTGACCTCTTGATGTTTAAGGATTCTTCTAGGGATTAAGGGTCATGAATGGCACCTCAAATTACCATAGATGACCTCTCTAGGGGCTCTTAGACCTTCAAGTGGGGATATGGAAATCATTAGGATATTTTGAGCATTGGGTATGAGACTTGGGTCCATGGACACAATCAAGAGAGAAAACCTAGGCACTAGGTTCTAAAGGAATATTTTAGGCATCTAGGGTCATCAATGACATGTTGAACCATCACAAAGGACCTTTCCAAGGTATCCTTGGAATCTAGATGAGGATAATCAATTTTATGATTTTTTGAACATTGAGTATGAGTCTCCAAAATGTGGATATGGTTAGGAGAAGAAACCCAAGAGTTAGTCCCTAAAGGAATATTATAGGCTTCTAGGGATAATAATGACACCTTGAACCACCAAAAATGACATATTGAGGGCATCCTTTTCCTCTAGCTAAGTATATAAGTACCACTATATTTGTTTATCAATAAGTATGGGGCCCAGGGCTCTAGACATGAACAAGGGAGGAAACATGAAAATTAGGTCCTAAAGGAAGCTTCTATAAATATAGGACCAAGAAGAATTCCTTGAACAACCACACATGGCCTACTAAAGGTATCATTAGCCTATGATTGGGGATGTTGGTGAGACTATGTGGTTTTGAATATTAGGTATGTATCACAGGGCCCTGGGAATGATTTAGGGAAGAATACCATGCCTTAGGTACTAAATAAATATTTGAGGCATCTAGAGTCATGAAAAATTCCTCAAATAACCACATATTATCTATGGAGGGTATCCTTGTTCTTGGCCTATGAAAAAGGATGTTAGTTTCCTCGCAAGGTTTTTATCATTAGGTATGGGTATCAAGGCCTTGATATGATTGAGGGGGGAAACCCAAGCCTTAGTTGGAGTGAAAATATTTTAGGCATCTAGGGTGAATCATTACACCTAAAACCACCACACTTGACCCATCGAGGTCTTAAGAAGCTTATAAGGATCAAATGTCATGAATGACACCTCAAATGACCATAAATGACCTTACAAGGGGTTCTCTAGCCTTCAAATGGGCGTATGGGCATAGTTAGGATATTTTGAGCACTAGGTATGGGTCTTGAGTCCTTGGACATTATTGAGAGAGGAAACCCAAGCCTTAGGTCCTAAAGGATTATTTTATACATATTTGGGCATCAACAACAGGTTGAGCCACCATAAAGGACCTTTCAAGGGTATCCTTAGTCCCTAGATGAGGATAGTTAACATTATGAGTTTTTTAACATTGAGTATGAGTATCTAGAACTTAGATATGTTCAGGGGGAAAAAAGTAAGAGTTAGGCCCTAAATTAATATTGTTGTCTTCTGGGGCCAAAAAGGACACTTTGAACCACAACAAATGACCTATCGATGGAATCCTTTGCCTCTAACTGGGCATATAGGTACTAATATAATTTTTTGGCATTGGGTATGGGTCTCAGGGTCTTGGAAATGGACATGGGAGGAAACATGAATGATAGGCCCTAACCAAATATTATATCCATATAGGGCCAAGAAGGATGCCTAAAAAAACCACACATGGCCCCTTGAGGGTATCATTGGCCTATTATTTTTTATGTTGGTACCACTAGGTAGTTCTGAGCACTAGGGATGTGTCATAGGGCCTTGGACATGATCTAGGAAATAATGTCATGCCTTATGTCATAAATAAATATTTTAGGAATCAAAATCCATGAACAATTCCTCAAATAATTTCACATTACCTGTAGAGGGTATCCTTGGCTTATGAGAAAGATGTTATCACCCTCACAAGTTTTTTATCATTAGTTATGGGTATTAAAGCCTTGATATTTTCAAGGTGGGGAACCTAAGCCTTAGTTGAATTACGCCTACATCCCCAATCCAATCCACTCTTTGGACCTTATCTCTACCTATATACCCATCTTCTCCTGGGCCACCAATGCCATATTCCATTGGGCCCTTGCCTCTAGCATGACCATCTTCATGACACATACCTAGCCCCCTATGGGACCTCATCATCTCTACACATACAACCTCTTCCCTAGGGTCATATTCCTTCTATTTCCCCTTTACCCTAGTGATATATTCCTGCCCCTAGTAACCATTACATCATTTACCCCTATGTTCCCCCCTCCCCTTCCCTTCACCATAGGCTCCATATTCCCTTAGCTCATAACTGTATCCCCTAGCCCCTCAAGATGGTATTTTATAAATTGAATTTTATGTTGATGATATTATTTTTGGAAGTACTGATGACATGCTAAGCCAAGAATTTTCAAAGGATATGCATAATGAATTTGAAATGTCATTACTTGGAGAACTATCCTTCTTTCTGGGTCTTCAGATATGTCAAAGTAACCAAGGAATTTTAATTTCTCAAACTAAGTATATCAAAGAAATTCTAAAGAGGTTCAAAATGGAAGATTGCAAACCAGTTACCACTCCTATGAAAACCAGTTGCAAGTTGAGCAAAGATGATGATTCAAAGTCTACAGACTAGAGACAATACAGGTCAATGATTGGTAGCTTACTATATGTGATGACATTTAGACCAGATGTAATGCAAGAAGTTGGACAGGTGGCACGATTTCAAGAAGAACCAAAGGAATCACATGTATTAGAAGTGAAGAGGATTTTCATATATCTCAAAGGAACATAAGAGTGGTATCCAAAAGGAAAGGATCTATAACTTATTTCCTACACATATGCATATTGGGCAGGTTGCATTGATGACAGACGAAGCACCAGTGGAGAAACGTTCTACTTGGGTGAGTGTTTATTATCTTGTCTAAGAAAGAAACAATCATCAGTATATTAATCTACAACCGAAGCAGAGTATATTGCACCAACAAGATGTTGTACTCAGGTTCTATGGATGAAACAAAATTTGACAGATATACAAATTGAGTATGATGATCCCATTCGAATCTATTGTGATAATACAAGCGCTATCAGTATCTCAAATAACCCGATGATGCACTCCAAGATGAAGAAAATTCCAATAAAGTATCACTTTCTACAGGAACAGGTTGCAGAGAAGAACATCAGAGTTGAATATGTGGGCACAAAATAACAAGTGGAAGACATCTTTACAAAACCGCTTCCAAGGGAAGCCTTTGACTATTTTTGCCAGAGACTCAAAGTAATTTCTACTCCAAAATGAATTCTTTTGAATGATCATATTATATGTCTTAGATTTACACGAGGAAGCACCATAAAGATGACAGTTCAGGTTGGGGGATCAGTTTCAGGAAGAGTTCATTCAGGGGGAGTATCCCCAAGGACAGTTTAGTTAGGGGGAGTAGCCTCGGATGGAAATGTACCTTTTCCATTGATGACAAAGGGGGAGAGATTTATCATATGAAATATATAAGTTCTTGGAGAGAGAGCATAGAGGCATGTAGATAGGGGGAGCATCCCCAAGGAGAGTTCATTTAGGGGGAGCAGCCCCAAAGGGAGATACCCTTTTCCATTGATGTCAAAGGGGGAGAGATAGAAATATTTATGAGGAGTATAAGCATGAATGTTATCATGACTAAGTGTTTCCATCAATGCCAAAGGGGGAGATTGTAAAAAATTTGGCTTAGGTTGATGGATAGTTGGTATGGATTGTTGGTTTTCATTGATGTCAACCATTGTAGAGTGATATTGTATATTGATGTCAATCCTTGGATAAAGTCCGGTAGTGAATTCTAGTAGCACAAAGGTTTGGGTAATGGACCCAAGGTGGTTTCATGTATAATGGTATGAGTTTTAATATATTTGAAGGTAATACTATTCTATATGGATACTACATGTCATTCCATTTTTGGTGGTATGTGGAACATCATATAACTCCTCACAGTTAGAGAGTTATGGCCATGAGAAGTTGGAGAACCCAGGTTTGGGTAATGGACCCGAGTTTGTTTGATAGATAATGGTATGAGTTTTGATATATTTGCAAGAAATACTATTCTATGTGGACAGTACATGTCATTCCATTTCCATTGGTATGTGTAATGTCACATAAATCCTCACGGTTAGAGAGTTATGGCGATGTGAAGTTGGAGAACCCTCATGAGTCATCTATAAGCCCCAAAAGGTCAAAGTAGTCAAAGTGGTTTAAGAGATTTTAGAAGGTAAATAATAAAGTGAAGTGATGAGTGTACTATAATTCAAAGTGAATACAAAATAAATTATTTAAATAATAAATTTAATGGAGAAATTAGAAG
>ML792119.1:323703-366675 GCA_009831015.1 Picea engelmannii | reverse complement strand
TTGAGGAAGCTACATGAAAGTATAAATAAGAGGAAAGGCTCTCTCATTTTAATCACACTTGAGAATATTGAATATCTATAGGTGACTGAGGTAACCAAAGGATATCTAAGCCGAATTTCATAGGGAAGGTGAAGTAAAGAAGGCTGAAATTCAAGGGAGGATAAATTATTTTGATGATGATTTCTAAGGTATGTTATTTACAGGTCATCTCACCATTTTCGCAATAACATTTTTTTATAGAATGATTAAGACCTTGAAACTAGGAGGCCAATAAATAAACATATCCAAGTATCTGCGATACAAATTTCAGCTTGTGGGTCGTTGTATTTTTGGAGTTACACGCCGTGGAAAATAGGGTTTGTGGCTAGTCCTGAAACTAGTCTAAAAAAGGTGTTTCGGGTAAAAAATTCATAACTTATTCATAACAGATCCAAATTCAGTAAGACTAACTATGTTTGTTAGAGTATAGTTTTTAGTACCCTATGTACAATTTTCATATCCATACAACAAATATTTTGTGCGGGGCATGCTCTACAAGTTCGCTCTCTAGAATAAGCCATAATTCAACAAGGTATGTCATTTTTGCTATAACTTCTTTTTTTGAGAGGTTCCAGGTAGTGAAGTCTGGAGGAATTTCATAAAATACACTGAAGAACATTGTGTACCATTTTTAGATTTTTATTCATTACAAGTACATAGTTATGATTATTGCAAGTTAGGGTTTTCGACTAATCCAAAATTAATCATGTGAGACTAAAGTAAAGTTTGATGAAAATGATAGTATCTTGTTGTTAAAGTTAAGGAAAGTTTGTAGGTATGTGAGCTTACACACCAGGTTTATTACAGAGTTACAAATCAGATTTGGATGATGAAATTGATGAGGGATTTTTGGTGAGGTACATGTTGGGTACATGGTTGAGACAAGTAGTTGATGAATTGGCACATACATGAGGTATATAGTTGATGATGTTGGTACATCTTGATGATTCATAGTTGATGAGTAGTTGATACATGATTGGTACATACTTGGTACATGTTTGGAGGCACTTTTTAGTAGTATTTTTGACACATGGTTTATGGATGATGTAGCATACTTGTATTGGTTGTTGGAAAAATAATTGAGAGGGGGGGTGAATCAGTTACATATTTAATCTTGAAAGTTTTCCTGTTCTTTTCTAAATATTTCTAGATTATTATATAATGTGTTTCTGATAACTTAACATGCATATATATACAATATTTGATCAATCACACATAATACAAAGAGAGACTGATTTTCATGAGGAAACCCATAAAGGGAGAAAACCTCTTCTTCTTAGGATGTCAATCAAGATCCAACTTTCATGTACACCACAATATTTGAGCACCAACACAAATATGAGGCTAAAACCTCTGATAGCAAGCTACAAATTGTAGTGAGCACCAACTCTCATATTTCTCTAGCACCAACTAGATGGAAGCACCAACTCCCAGGTTTCTCTAGCACCAACTAGATGGGAGCACCAACTCCTAGAATATCTTCTAGCACCAACTAAAATTTAGAGGACTACAATCCTCCCTAGAACCACCCTACCACCCTTATTGAATCTTACAAAACTTACTTACTTGATCTATCTCTGATATGATCTGTTATAGCTCGATGTCTCCTCTACCTTTTTCAACTTCTATGCTCTGTACCACTTCTGCATATTTCTACTTCTGTGCTTTGCGACTCCACTGCATTCTTCTTCGTCTATGCTCTGCTCATTCTCCTCCTATGCATCACTGCTTCTCTGTTCAACTTTTATTCTCTTCTTTATTCTCTGTGCTCCATATGCATTCTATATGTTGCGCCTCTTCTGTGCTCTTTAGATCCTTCTCTCGACCACCTTCTACCCGCATGCATAACTATAAAAAAAATCCACCTCGCTTCTCTGTTCTATGTGTATTTATCACACCAAGTCCTTTGCCAGATAATACTCGCAACTCTTCATCTTCTCTGGCAGTTATCTCGAGTTTGTTTGTCATCACTGGTTGTTATCCTAAGATTCTATGGCTTCTCTAGTAGTGTGACCCTTCATCTTCTCTGTTATAGTTGAGTTTCTCTGAAATTTACAGGAGGTCTTCTCTGTCAGTTATAGGAGGTCCTCGTGAAGAAGATCATTGCGAACTTCACCCGTGCGAACTAGCATTGGGTGCAAGTTTCCCCCACGTGACCACTATCTGTGACCACTCACCAAACAAGAATGAACTTCGCGACTTTGCACATCAAATATTCCGCTGCGAGTCACCCTGACTCTCCCAACTCTGGATCTCCGAAGTGGAGCCTAGAGACACTATCTCCTTCCCTTATTCTCTGCTGATGTGACCTCTTGCCATGACTTGGGGCCAAGCACTTCGAGACTTCACGTTTCCCAAAATCGTGAGTTAGATCTCCTCCTTTCTCCAATGTCCAAACTTCCAAACTCCAAACTTTGTTGTGTTAGATCAATGGTCCATGACCCTCTATGATACAATAGCCTAGAGATCATCTTCGCGACTTCATGCATCACGTTATCTACACCCCACTCTTCCCAATTTTCCCAAAGTATGAATCCATGAAATCATCAGATCGGATCAACGGTCCTCAATGATCCACATCTAACAACTCAGATCTCCTTCGTGTTTCACGACTTCTCTCTTTACGATGTCTGCGAACTGCTCAATGCAGTTCTTCCGATTCATGATTTTGCAAATCTTCTTATCTATTGCCACGTGTCCTTTCTTGATCCAACGGTCCATAATTACTTCACGACTTCGTGCTTCACAATGTCTATGGATTGCTCGACATAGTTCTTCCGATTCACGATTCTGCGAATTTTCTTATATGATACCACGTGTCCTCCTTGATGATGGATGGTTCCGATAGACCTCAAAACATCAGGACTTCGTGAGTCCGCTTCTCTTGTGCACTCTAAAATAATTAAAGCCTATGCACTTACCTCTGGATCCAATGACGGTTGGCCCACACACTCAAAACTTATGCCTCAGATCTGTTCTCCTCCTCTGCACGCTCATTCCTCATGTCTGGACTCTAATCCAACGTTCCGGATTCTTCACAGTGCTCGATCCGACGACCATTGTTGCTCCTCCTCTTGAGCATGCGATTTCTTTTGACTTAGAATATTTTATAATTATTCAAAGGTTTCAACCTCTGAACCTTTTCCTGTGAAATCGATTGAAAGGTCTCATCTTTTCTTTTACTCCTGAGCTCTGTTTTCATAAAAGAGGACTTCTTCTAGTGTTGTCATCGTTGTTTTCCTGTTTTCCATCATCGCTGTTGTTCTTGCCATCAATGAGAAGAACACTCTTCCTGTAAACATGCCAACATTGGTACATTATTAGAAGCACATATTGATCTTGGTGATGATTATGAGTTGTTGTGTTATGCTTGGTTGATGCACATATTTGAGAGTTATATTAGTGATTAATCTTGGTGATTAGATCTGATTTTGTTGATAAAATTGATGAGACATGTTGTTATGATAGGTTGTTGTGATAGGTTATTCATACAAGTTTGGTGCATGGTTGATGCACTTGTTCATGGTATAGGTTGAGGTACATGTTGGTGCATGGTCGATGCACTTGTTTATGGTACATGTTTATTACAAGTTGTTTGGTACAGGTTGGTGCATGGTTGATGCACTTGTTTATGGTACAGGTTGATTACAGGTTGTTTGGTACAGGTTGGTGCATGGTTGATGCACTTGTTTATGGTACATGTTTATTACATGTTAAGGTACAAGTTGATGCATGGTTGATTCATGGTTCAGGTTATTGGTGCAGGTTGTTTGGTGCAGGTTTTTTGGTACAGGTTGATTGGTACAAATTTACAACAATATATCTCATAGTGATAGTGTGACAGTGGTTCCATCATTCTACTTATACGACATGGTTGTTGGATGGGGCAAGGAAAGGTGGTTGTAGCCACCTTCTGGTTGTAGTCGGAGAACATAGAGGGTTGTACCCTCCTTCTGGTTGTAGTAAGAGAATTGGGGAGTTGGAGCTTCCCTCAGGTTGTAGCCTGAGAAACTAGGGGGTTGGAGCCTCCTTCCAGTTGCAGCTGGAAAACAAAGGAAGTTGGTTCTTCCAATGAATGTAATTCTTAAATACATATAAGAAAAAACATTATGTGGTTTTCTCCCACTTTGGGTTTCCACGTAAAAACATTGGTGTACTGTGTATGTGTATGATTGCTCATTTGTTCATTTTTTATTTACTCTGCAACTATTGGATGATAATGCTACATTTATATAACACTTGCATATTGTGGTTAAAAAAGATTGAATTTCTCTATTAGTGATTCACCCCCTCTCTCAGTAATCCAACAATTGGTATCATAACTAGTTCCTTCAAGAATAAGTTTAACCACTTAAAGGTAGATCATGGAGAGAAACAACATGTATAAACATGGAATACCACAATTTGATGGACAAAAGTATGCTTTCTGGAGCAGAAGGAAAAAAACATATATACATGCACATGGATTTTAAATTTGACAATCTATAGTAGATGGATACAAAGAACCAACAGTTTCGCGAACAAGTGAAAGAGCAATAAAACTCGGTCAAAATAATTCCAAAGCCACAAATGCACTTTTGAATGGTCTTGGTGAATCAGTATACACAAAAGTTATGCATTGTAAATCTGCTAAAGAGATTTGGGACAAACTTCAAAATATTTATGAAGGAGATTCAAAAGTCAAAGCAACAAAGCTTCAAAATTACAGAGGTCAGTTCAAACAACTAAAGATGAAGGAAGATGAGAATATTGCAGCTTACTTCTTATGAGTCGATGAAACAATAAATGCAATCATAGTATTGGGAGAATAAATTAAAGAATATGTAATTTTTCAAAAGATACTAAGATCTCTTCCTATGATATTTGATCCTAAGATATTAGCACTAGAAGAAAGAGCAGATCTAGACTCAATAAGCATGGAATATTCACAACATATGAAATGAGAACTGAACAGGAAAATCCAGATATAAAAGAAGCATCTTTCAAAGCATCCAAAAGGTCAAAACAAAAGGGAAATCAAAAAGAAAAAGAACATAGTAGCAATAGTGACATCTTAGAAGATGATGAAGAAATGGCCAATTTTGTCAAGAGATTGAAGAAGGGAACCAACAACAGATATAAAGGTAAGATTCCATTGATTTGTTTTAATTGTGATGAAATTGGTCATTTTGCTAATAATTGTCCTCATAAGAAAAATAAGGGGAATGATGAATATTACTCAAATAGAAAACAAACATATAAGGGAAAAGGAACCAAAAAGAAAGTTTTCAAGAAAATCTTATGCACCAAAGAAGACATCTCCTCATCAGATGAAGATAAAGTCAATGACAGTGAGACAAAAATATTTATATTCATGGCAGTAGAATACTCTGATAAAGAGGACATCGAAGAAGAATACGAAGAGGCAGAAGTTGACTACCGAGAAGAATTGTTGACTGCCATAGAAGTTATAAGAAGAGAAAAGAGGAAAAAGAAGCAACTACAAGTAAAACTAGACAAGAAGGAAGACACTCAAGAACTAGAGAAGATTATCACGGAATTGAAGGTTCAAAAAGAAGAATATAAAGAATTGAAGAAACACTCAAAGAATAGTTAGAAGAAAGAGACAAGATCATTGGAAGTTTGGAAGCAGAGATTGTCACATTGAGAAAGGATCTTCAAAAGAAAAATATGCAGAACAACTCAAAAGTTTTGGATGACATTATCAGCAGTCAAAGGCCTAATCATGACAATTACGGACTTGGATACAATCAGAAAAAAAAAGGATCAATATCCAAAGCAACAAAACAAGAAACATATCGAAAAATTTACGCAGAAACAATCAAAGAGGATAGGAAGACCTACAAGGAAGATTAAAGGGACACTCCTCCACCGAGACGATTCATATTTCAGAATCAATGATTGACATAAACAAATAGGCATCAAGAAGAAGAAGGATTCATAAGATTAACTCCTTTCAGAAGATCTTCAACTCCCAGGTATCAAACTATCTTTTTGGGTTTATGTTATGCATGCAATAATTTTGGACATAAAGTGGTAAATTGCAGAGCTAATAGCAAGAACATAAACAACTTTGAAAGTCATACACAAAATGGTTATCCAATAAGGCCTAGTGAAACACAGAGAAGAAGATACAATAGGTTTGAATCATTAAGCACTGAAGTGGAATGATACAAGTGTAATAACTTTGGACACATGGAAAAAGATTGTAGAATGGCAACCCCTCCTAGAAAACCACAACAGAACAACAACAATCACATACATGATCCTCAGAAGAGAACATGGATAAGAAAGGAGAATCAATATAGCAATGAAGAATGCACACTCACTCTACAAGCTAAGAAAAAGAAGCATGGTTGGTATGTTGATAGTGGTGGTTCAAAACACGAAGAACAGGTGAACAAAGACCAGGTCCTAGAGATTGCAATATTGGAAATAAAACGAGATGAAGAAAATTCTACAAAGAAAATGAAAGATGATAGATACATAAATATTTGGAAAATAAATGAAAGAAAAGAAGGACACGTAAATAAGGAACAAGTTCAAGAGATTTTAATTTCAGGCACTGTAGTGAAAGATGAATCCACAAGCATAAAGAAAGAACTCAGAGCTCAGAGAGATGATGAATCTACTAATGAAGATGATGATGAATACACTTCAGAGCGAGAATTGTTTTGAGCCATCTGGATTAGAGACTCCCACATAATATGAATAATAGACAGGGGGAGTCTATGTGGTAGCTGATACAGACTAGAGAACCATCCTTTGATCAGCTTGCAGAATTTGAGTAGAAATATTCAGTGCATTCAATTAGTAGAAGTACAATATGATAGATTAATCAGTTTTAGTAGTACTTCATGATAGCACAGTGACATATAAGTCAAAATTATGGACAATTGTGTAGCAGAGTCTTGAATAGTATGGACATGGAATCAACTTTTCTAAATAGGGGACTTGGAGAAGAAGTCTACATTGAATAACTGGTTCCTAGAGCATGGTACTCTAGACTGGATAAATATCTACAATAGACAGGGTTCAAAAAGGAAGTGCAAACAACAACCTCTACATCAAGGTAACTCAAGATGGTATTTTATTAATTGAAGTTTATATTGATGATACTATTTTTGGAAGTACTGATGATAGGTTAAGCCATATATTTTCAAAGGATATGCAGAATGAATTTGAAATTCCATTACTTGGAGAACTATCCTTCTTTCTGGGTCTTCAAATACGTCAAAACAACCAAGGAATTTTTATTTCTCAAACTAAGTATATCAGAGAAATGCTAAAGAGGTTCAGAATGGAAGATTGCAAACCAGTTACCACTCCTATGCAAACCAGTTGCAAGTTGACCAAAGATGATGATTCAAAGTCTACATAGCAGAGACAATACAAGTCAAGTATTGGTAGCTTACTATATGTGATAACATCCATACCAGATGTAATGCAGGAAGTTGGACAGGTGGCACGATTTCAAGCAACACCAAATGAATCACATGTATTAGTAGTGAAGAGAATTTTCAGATATCTCAAAGGAACAAAATATTTTGGATTATGGTATCCAAAAGGAAAGGATCTATAAATTATTGCCTACACAAATGCATATTGGGCAAGTTGCATTGATGACCGATGAAGCACCAGTGGAACATCGTTCTACTTGGGTGAGTGTTTAGTATCTTGGATAAGAAATAAACAATCTTCAATATCTTTATCTACAGCTACAGAATAGTATATTGCAACAACAGGATGTTGTACTTAGGTTCTATGGATGAAACAAAATTTGACAGATATACAAATTGAGTATGATGATCCCATTCCAATCTATTGTGATAATACAAGCACCATTAGTATCTCAAAGAACCCGGTGATGCACTCCAAGACGAGGAACATTCCAATAAAATATCACTTTCTATGGGAATAGGTTGAAGATAAGAACATTAGAGTTGAATATGTGGGCACAAAATAACAAGTGGAAGACATCTTTACAAAACCGCTTCCAAGGAAATACTTTGACTATTTTTTCCATAGACTCAGAGTAATTTCTACTCCAAAATGAATGTTTTTGAATGCTTATCTTATATGTCTTAGATTTACATGAGGAAGCACCATAAAGAGGACAATTCAGGTTGGGGGATCAGTTTAAGGAAGAGTTCAGCCAGGGGGAGTATCCCCAAGGACAGTTCAGTTAGGGGGAGAAACCTCGGATGGAAATATACCTTTTCCATTGATGACAAAGGGGGAGAGATAAATCAGATGCAGGATAGAAATTCTTGGAGAGAGAGCATAGAGGCATGTATACATGGGGAGCAACCCCAAGGAGATCTCATTTAGGGGGAGCAACCCCAAATGGAGATACCCTCTTCCATTGATGTCAAAGGGGGAGAGATAGAAACATTGATGAGGAGTATAAGCATGAATGTTATCATGACTAATTCTTGCCATCAATGTTGGTGTTGCCATCAATGACAAAGGGGGAGATTGTCAGAAAGTTGTCTTAGGTTGATGGACAGTTGGTATGGATTGTTGGTTGTCATTGATTTCAACCATTGGAGAGTGATATTCTATATTTATTTCAACCCTTAGTGATTGATGTCAACCCTTAGTGATTGATGTCAACCCTTGGAGAAAGTTTGGTAGTGAATTCTGGTAGCACAAAGGTTTGGGTAATTGACCCAATGTTGTTTCATGTATAATGGTATGAGTTTTAATATATTTGAAGGTAATAATATTCTATATGGATACTACATGTCATTTCATTTCCGATGGTATGTGAAACGTCACATAACTCCTCACGATTAGAGAGTTATGGCCATGAGAAATTGGAGAACCCAGGTTTGGGTAATGGACCCAAGTTTGTTTGATGGATAATGGTATGAGTTTTGATATATTTGTAGGAAAGACTATTCTATATGGATAGTACATGTCACTCCATTTCCAGTGGCATGTGTAACATCACATAACTCCTCACGTTTAGAGAGTTATGGCCATGTGAAGTTGGAGAACCCTCATGAGTAATCTAGAAGCCCCAAAAGGTCAAAGTAGTCAAAGTGGTTTAAGAGATTTTAGAAGGTAAATAATAAAGTGAAGTGATGAGTGTACTATAAGTCAAAGTGAATACAAAAGAAATTATTTAAATAATAAAGTTAATGGATAAATTAGAAGTGGGTTAACCCTAAAATAAGGAAAGTGGGTTAAGATGGTTAAAAGGTAACCCCTTGAGGAAGCTACATGAAAGTATAAATAAGAGGAAAGGCTCTCTCATTTTAATCACATTTGAGAATATTGAATATCTATAGGTGAATGAGGTAACCAAAGGATATATAAGCCAAATTTCATAGGCAATTTGAAGTAAAGAAGGCCTAAATTCAAGGGAGGATAAATTCTTTTGATGATGGTTTCTAAGGTATGTTATTTACAGGTCACCTCACCATTTTTGCAATAAATTGTTTTCTATAATGATTCAAACTTTGAAATTGGGAGGCCATTGAGGAAACATATCCAAGTAGTTATGATGAAAATTTCATCTTGTCGGTCATTGTATTTTTGGAGTTACATGCAGTGGAAAATAGGGTTTGTGGCTAGTCCTGAAACTAGTCTAAAACATGTGTTTCAGGTAAAAACATCATAATTTATTCATAAGAGATCAAAATTCAGTAAGACCAAATGTTTTGGTTATAGTACATTCTATAGTATCATGTGTACAATTTTTAGATCCATACAATAAATATTCCTTGCGGGGCATGCTCTACAAGTTCTCTCTCTAGAATAAGCCAAAATTCAACAAGGTATGTCATTTTTGTTATAACTCCTTTTATGAGAGGTTCCAAGAAGTGAAGTCTGGAGGAATTGCATAAAATACACTGAAGAAAATTGTGTACCATTTTTAGATCTATATTCATTACAGGTACATAGTTATGATTATTGCAAGTTAGGGTTTTTGACTAATCCAAAATTATTCATGTGAGACTAAAGTAAATTTTGATGAAAATGCTAGTATCTTATTGTTAAAGTTAAGGAAGGTTTGTAGATATGTGATCTTATACACAAGGTCTATTACAGAGTTACAAATCAATTTTGGATGATGAAATTGATGAGGGATTTTGGTTGAGATACATGTTGGGTACATGGTTGAGACAAGTAGTTGATGAGTTGGCACATACATGAGGTGTATAGTTGATGAGTTGGCACATACATCTTGATGAGTAGTTGATACATGATTGGTACAGACTTGGTACATGGTTGGAGTCACTTTGTTAGTAGTATTGTTGACACATGGTTTATGGATGATGTAGCATACTTGTATCAGTATATTATTAGAAGCACATATTGATCTTGGTGATGATTATGAGTTGTTGTGTTATGCTTGATTGATGCACATCTTTGAGAGTTGTCTTGGTGATTTATCTTGGTGAGTAGATATGATTTGGTTGATAAGATTGATGAGATAGGTTGTTGTGATAGGTTGTTTGGATAGGTTGTTGTGATGGGTTATTCATAAAGGTTTGGTGCATGGTTGATGCACTTGTTCATGGTACAGGTTGAGGTATAGGTTGGTGCATGGTTGATGCACTTGTTTATGGTACAGGTTGATTACAGGTTGTTTGGTACAGGTTGGTTCATGGTCGACACACTTTTTTATGGTACATGTTGATTACAGGTTGTTTGGTACAGGTTGGTGCATGGTTGATGCACTTGTTTATGGTACATGTTGATTACAGGTTAAGGTACAGGTTGATGCATGGTTCAGGTTATTGGTACAGGTTTTTTGGTGCAGGTTGATTGGTACAGGTTTACAATAGTATATATCATAGTGATAGTTTAACAATGGTTCCATCATTCTACTTATATGACAAGGCGATTGAACGAGTCAAGGATAGGTGGTTGTAGCCACCTTCTGGTTTTAGCCGAAGAACATAGGGGGTTGTATCCTCCTTCTGGTTGTAGCCAGAGAATTGGGGAGTTGGAGCTTCCCTCAGGTTATATCCTGAGAAACTAGGGGGTTCAAGCCTCCTTCCAGTTGCAGTTGGAAAACAAAGGAAGTTGGTGCTTCCAATGAATGTAATTCTTAAATACATATAAGAAAAAACATTATGTGGTTTTCTCCCACTTTGGGTTTCCACATAAAAAAACTCTTGTACTGTGTATGTGTATGATTGATCATTTGTTCATTGTTTATTTACTCTGCAGCTATTGGATGATAATGCTTCATTGATATAACACTTTCATAATGTGGTTAAAAAGGATTGAATTTCTCTATTACTGATTCACCCCCCCTCTCAATAATCCAACAATTGGTATCAGAATCGGTTCCTTCAAGAATCAGTTTAACCATTGAAAGGTAGATCATGGAGAGCAACAACATGTATCAACATGGAATACCATAGTTTGATGGAAAACAACATGCATTCTGGATAAGAATTATGAAAACATATATACAAGCATAGGGATTTTAAATTTGGCCATCTATAGTAGATGGATACCAATAACCAACAGTTTCGCCAACAAGTGAAAGAACAATAAAACTCTTTCAAAATAATTCCAAAGCCACAAATGCACTTTTGAATGGTCTTGGTGAATCAATATAAACCAAAGTTATGCATTGTAAATCCGCTAAATATATTTGGGACAAACTTCAAAATATTTATGAAGGAGATTCAAAAGTCAAAGCAACAAAGCTTCAAACTTACAGAGGTCATTTTTGGGTAATTTGACGCCACGGATTTAGTGGTATTGTCTGTTTTATGATTTGAGAAAAACTTATGCAGCTTGATTTCAGAATGAGGTATACTTATGTATTTTTCCAAATTATTTTGCTAAGTCAATAAAAAGGCCTACCCATTTGAGAGCAGGACCCAAAGACGTAGTCCACCAGGGATGAACTCCATTATCAAGTTTTTTGTGTTCAGATTTGATGCTTATGTCTCTTCATTATTTATAAGTCATTCGATGAAAAGATCCCAGATCATGTTGGTATCAGAGCAGCTCTCTTTGACTTGAATTTTTGAGTGTGAATGCTTACTAGGGCCAAGCATAAGCAGGGTGAAAGAAATCTTAAGACTTTCAATGCCAAAGTTGGTCATGCATCTCGAAGGAAGAAAATGGCTGAAGAGGACAATCGTGATGAACAGGAGAAAAAATTCCATATGGTCTTTTATCGTATGTCAGAAATGGTCGAACACATGTATGGAGACTATGAGAAGAGGATGAATAAGAAAGACAAGAAAATGGAATCACATGTTGATGATGATGCTTCAGTAAATCAAGGGGCTGTAGGAGACCCTCCTGAGCCTCCATCTTCACCATCAAGTT
Organism: Picea engelmannii; assembly: GCA_009831015.1. NCBI lineage: Eukaryota > Viridiplantae > Streptophyta > Pinopsida > Pinales > Pinaceae > Picea > Picea engelmannii. The sequence continues at coordinate 354,327 of ML792119.1, read as the reverse complement.
ATAGTTCTTATTCCTCTGAACATTCTCATCATTTTCATCATTCTATCCATAAATCCTCTTTTAAGAAACCATTATTAAAGATTGATGTAAAATTTTCTTTACCTATGTTTAATGGAGATGATAATCCTGAAAATCTAGATAATTGGATCTGACAGGTTGAAGTATATTGTCGTGTTCAACATATTGATGAAGAGGAAGTTAAAGTGCAACTGGCTTCTCTTCGGTTGGAAGACACCGCTCTCGTATGGTGGGAGAGAAAACTTCAGGACATAAGTAAGTGTGGTAATATTCTTTCCACATGGTCAGAATTTAAATTAGCGATAAGGAAGCAATTTTATCCATTGGGTTATTTACATAAGGAAATGATGGAATGGAAAACTTTAAGCCAAAGTATAGATCAAACTGTACAAAGTTTCACATAATAATTTAGGAAGAAATCTCTTTCATTACAAATTATTTTGGATTCTTATGAAACTTTAATGAAGTATATTGGCGCACTTCATAGTTATATTCATTATACTTTTCTCTTGTTTAACCCCACTAGTCTTGACGAAGTGTGTGTGCAAGCCACTCACCTTGAGAACAAGGGAAAACATGTTCAAGAAGATCCCACAAAGAAACCTTCCAATCTCCCACATAATCCATTTAATAAGTTTAAAAGGAAGGACAATAAGACCACCACAATGATGAGAGAAGGAGGAAAGCCATCTTGCACTCATTGCAAGAAAAGCGGTCACAATGCTGAACACCGTTGGAAACTACATCCAGAGAAGAGACTGAAACAGTTCGGTGGAAAAGGGAAGACAAAAACCATTGCTACAATGCAACAATATATTGGTTTTGATTTAGGAGATGAAGGAAAGATCATAGCGGTTGGAGTACAAGGTAAAGATTCCCTTCATGCTAGTTCAAATTCCAATAATGAATCTCATGATGATGAACGAAAGAGGAATGAATTATTTAATATAAGAGTTGTATCTAAACACACTAACATAGATACATTATTTGATCCGGGTTCCCAAGCAAATTTGATATCTGAATCACTTTTCAAAAACATGGGTCTTGAAACGAAACCACATCTAAAGCCTTATCCTCTTGGTTGGGCATGTGATAAAGAAAAACTTAATGTCACCAAACAATGTAGGGTCATATTTTTTATTGCTTCAAATTTGATTGATGAAGTGGATTTGGATGTTGTATCACTTGATATATGTGGCATAGTATTTGAGAGTCCTTATCTTTATGATATAAAAGCAGTCTTATTTCATCATGAGAAAAAATACCACCTTACTAAGGGGGGAGTGGAATATATTGTTAGATCTCATAGCGTGAGGGTAAATACAACAATTGTTAGTGCAGGACAAATGAAGAGACTCATAAAAACTAATAAGATATGTGTACCCATGGCCGTAAGAGAGAAATATGTCGGAACATCCGATGCTTTTGAAGGATTTGATCCTTCCGATAAGAAATAATTAATTGATATTGTTTCTAAGTATGATGATATTTTCCAGGAACCAGATGGATTACCTCCTAAGAGGGAAATCCAACGTGAGATACATCTTCAACAAGATTCTTGCCTTCCTAATGTGGGCATGTACAGGATGTTAGTTGTGGAGATGACAAAGATCAAGAAGCAGGTACAAGGCTTATTGGATCAAGGGGTCATCAGGCCTAGCTCATCTCCTTGTGGTTCTCGGATCATGATGGTGCCAAAGAAAGATGGCACATGGTGAATGTGTGTCCATTACCGGGCCTTAAATAAAATCATGGTGAAAAATCGATACCCTCTTCCTCGTATAGATGATTTACTTGATCAATTAAAGAATGTTGTTTATTTCACTAAGTTGGATTTTCACAGTGGATACCATCAGATTAGGGTTGAAGAATAGGATGCATGGAAGACTGCCTTTAAAACCAAACAGGGATTGTTTGAGTGGTTAGTTATGTCGTTTGGGATTTGTAATTCTCCGACAACTTTCATGCGTGTGATGAATGATGTATTCAAGCCTTTTCTAGATGATTTTGTGATTGTATACTTAGATGACATTCTTATTTTTAGCGGGACTTGGGATGAGCATGTGAGGCATGTAAAGAAAGTATTGGATACTTTTCAAAGGGAAAAGCTATATGTAAAATTTTCTAAATGTGAATTTGTCAAGACTGCACTTGTATACCTAGGTCATATTGTAGGAGGAGGACAATTAAAAATTGATCCTTCCAAGATTGATGTAATAATAAATTGGCCCGAGCCCAAAAGTGTAACCGACATACAGAGATTCTTAGGTGCAGTCCAGTATTGGAGGATGTTCATTTCAAACTTCTCCTTTATAGCAGCTCCTTTGCATGGCTTAACCAGTGTGAACACTTTTCAGTGGGAAGGAAAGAAACAAAAATCTTTCGACACTTTGAAGGAAAAGATCAGTACCACACCAGTATTAGCATTGCCTAATATTCAACAACCCTTTGAGATCAAGACAGATGCTAGTGGATACACCATGGGTGTAGTATTGATGCAATATTGTAGGCCTATATGTTACCACTTTGAAACTTTTAACCAAGTTGTTGTTAACTATCCTACATATGATAAAGAGTTGTATGAATTAGTTCAAAGCGTAGAGAAATGGAAACAATACTTGTTAGAGAAGGAAACAATCATACATACATATCACCAACTCTTAAAGTGTCTCCAAGCACAAACCAAATTGAAACAATCTCGACACTACAGATGGATGTGTTTTCTACAATAATTTCATTTGGTAATCAAGTACAAAAATGGTACAAGTAACAAGGTAGATGATATGCTTTCTATACCTCCTATTGTTGCTTCTATTATTTTGAAGAATACTTATTTATCTCATGATATCTATGTGGAACAATATGCCATTGATGAAGATTTTAAAGAAGTATATGAGAAGCTAACCCATGGTGCACATGTAGAGAACTATTGTCTGTAGGGAAAACTACTCTACCATCTTGGAAAGTTATGTATTCCTAAAAGTGAACGAGTCCATGTAATACGAGAAGCTTAGACTTCTGTTGTGTCTGGGAATTTTGGGGTAGGAAAAACTATGGCTCATTTGCAGAGGTTTTGTTACTACCCTCAAATCAAAGCAATTGTAACTAAATATGTAAAGGGGTGTATGATGTGTTCTACTTGTAAGCCCACTAATAGAAAATTGGGGCTATACTCACCACTACATGTTCCATCCCATCCATGGGAAAGTATCTCCATGGATTTTGTAGGGGGTTTACCAATGTCGAAAGGGGGTCATGACTATTTCTATGTTGTAGTGGATAGGTTCAGCAAAATGTGTATCTTAATGCCATGTAAAAAGTAGATCACTTTTGAGCAGACTGCTAATATCTTCTTTCAATATGTTTGGGTTCACTTTGGGTTACCCACATCCATTATCTTAGATCGAGATACTTGATTCCTTGGGGATTTTTGAACAAGATTGTGGAGAATGATGGACACCAAATTGAAGAGGAGCATTGCTTTCCATCCAAAAATCGATGGACAGATAGAGGTTGTAAACCGAACAGTGGTACTTTTTCTTTAAGGCTACTACAACAAGAATCCCAAGTTATGGGATGAAAAAATACCCTATGTACAACATGCTTACAACTGATCCTTACATTCCTCCACTCAGTGTTCTCCTTTTGAGACATGTTTTGGGTACCTACCTAAAGTTCCTTTAGACTTGATGTATGGGAGAGATGTTGATTCAAATGAAGAAAGAAAAGAGGGCAGAGCTTGCAATTTCATCTAGAGGATCCAATAGGTGCACCGGGCAAACAATTGGAAAAAATTCAAGCACAGTATAAAGCTTGGCATGACAAACACAGGGCTGATCATCAGTTCTAGGTTGGAGATCGAGTATGGATTCATATCAACAAGGAGAGATTGAAGGGTGAAGGAAAGAAACTCAAGCCCATTTGTTATGGACCCTTCACTATTTTGAATAAAAGTGGTACCAATGATTTTCATCTGGATCTTCCACCTTACATGCAGATTTACTCAGTTGTAAATGTAGAGAAACTGAAACTTTTTGAGCCTCCCATGATCATGGATTAGGATGAGGAAGTTTCAATACCTTCAGTTCATGAGTTTGCTCCTGAGTACCTGAATGAGTTAAATGAAGATATAATCCTAGATAGAAGGATGAGGACTTCACGATGGGGTGATGTTGATTATCTTTGAGTAGGCTTAAAGGGCACACATCCAAGCAAGGTGAAGTGGATTGAGAAGGACAAGGTGAGGGAAATATTCCCTCACTTATTTGTTTATTGATGAAATATTTTGGTGGTCCAAAAATCTCTCAGTGGGAAGGCGTGATCCAAAAAGGATCCAAAGAAGAATAAGAACAACTCAGAACTCGCAGAAGCAACTCAGGAAGCTTAGAATGGATTCAATAGATAGAGAAAGGGAAAACATTAAAAGTTCTCAAAACTTAGTGAAAATGAAATCATCACGAAGAGTGCGTCGCAATATTTCCAACGCCGCAAACGACTCTTCAAACGGAGTTACTGATGAAAAGATATTTGCGGTCAAAGTTTGGTAAATCTAGCCCAGTCAGCAGGGGGGATGAGTCAACATCCGTACTGTTGATGTCAACATCAGTATGGATGACATCAACATCCATAAATAATATGTGGCATGTGCATAAGGTGACATGTGTCATGCTAACATGAACATGGTGATGTGGCAGTACCAAAGGTTGCCACATGTCACTCATAGTTGGAATTTATGGGTCATTTCGTGGACGAATAAAATTGCACCACGTGGTAGTTCGTATAGCCACCTAGCAGTTCGTACAGTGACATGGCGACTGACATGGAAGGATGAGTTGGCATCTTAGTTGGCAGACAATATTTTGATGTGGCAGGGTGATTGTACAGTGGTTGGCATGTCCCAATGGTTGGTTTCCACGTGGCAGTGGGAAAATGCCCAATGACAACCCGTGAACGAAAATTAAAAAAAAAATTAAGATTTGGTGGGTCTGCCAAATTTGGTAGGACCCCGCCAAATATGGCACCCAAAAAACTGCTAGAACCATCGCTAAAGTTAGTGGAACATAATCTTTAAATATATATATATATATATATATATATATATATATAAGTTGCAACGGATAGCCCAAAAGGGGAGGCCCGCGGGCTCGACCCCGATACCTCCCCCTACATTAACACCTTACCAAAAGCTCCACTAACCACAATGGCAATGGGTTCCGTTGTTTACAAATCCCATAAATGATATTTAAAAGTTGCATCAGCCCAGTGCTGGAAGGAGGGTGCACGAGGGTACGGAACAACATGCATTTCGAGACAGATTCCTCAGCATTTATTGCAGGTTGCAGGGAACGAAAATCAAGACAAAGTTTCTCTTGGGACTGGGAGTGCCAGAGTCAGATCAAGGCGTGGAGACAATCATTTTTGGGTAATTCAATGCCACGAATTTAGTGGTTCTATCTGTTTTTCGATCTTAGCAAAACTTATCTATTTTGATTTCAGAATGAGGTATACTTATGTATTTTTCCAAATTCTTTTGCCGAGTTAATAAAAAGGCCTATCCATTTGAGAGAAGGACCGAGAGACGTAGTCCACCAAGGACAAACTCCATTATCAAGTTTTTTGTGTTCCTATTTGATGCTTATGTCTCTTCATTATTGAGATTTCCCTTCTTTAATGGTGCACTTTAATTTATGCTCATTTAATGAAATTCTTTATAAGTCACTCGATGAAAATATCCTAGATCAATAAATAAAATTGATTACTTTTTAGCATTCTATGTTAGACAAGACTAACATGGAAATTAATTTGGACTCTAACTTTCCTTCATGTTGTAATGGGTTGGTGTTTAAGGTTGCAAGGTTGTTGGCCTTATTACAATGTTATATGCTTGGTTATTTGACATGACTTGGTTTTCAAAATTCTCTTTTAATAATGGTCTTAGTGTTGGTATCATGTTTATGTAGAAAATAAATGTAGATCTAACCTAAGAGGGCATTATTAAATATTTTATTATTGTGTTTTCTAAGAATCTCGTCTCACACCTTTTTTTATAATATTTTTTGTACATTTTTATAATATAGTCGACACTAGGCTAAGCAATTTTGGTACTACTTATAGCAATTAATGTATTGGTTTCCCAAGATGTTGCTTCAATTCAACAACATTAACAATGCCAATAATATGTTGAATTTCACTTCAAAAAGTGTAAATAGATGCATAAAATTCCTTGTAGTCTTTGGATTTGGCCTTCAATTCTTTGGCTTCCTCCACTAGACATTTTTTCATATTCAACCATGATTTTTAGGTTGGTACTCTCTTGCTACCTTATTTTGTTGGCATGTTTTAACTTCATGGGTTATTATTTAATTGGATGGTATTATATTATTGTCAAGATCATTAATTCACAATGCTTACAAAGTCCATTGGCTTCATAATTTACTTTGATACTATATTTTTATCTACTTTTTAATAGGATTTTTCATTGATACCCTCACAATTTTTCCCACTTCTTTTCAATAGGAAATTGTATCAAATTAATAAGGAATGAAGCTCCCACTAAACATTGATATTTAGATTGAACACCAAATTTGACCACTCTAACAAGGTTAGTAATTTCCTTCAATTGGATTAGCATAATAGTTTAACTTCTACTCCTAGAATGAACTTAGGTTTTCACGACAATTATAGGAGAGACAAGGTTTAACAAACCTTCTCTACCTCAAAGTTTTAATGTAGTTTCAAAACTATTGGTTGGATACTAATAACTTTACCATGGCGGTACTAAGTTCGCATCCCTTCAGTTTCCTTAGGCATACTCATAAAAGGAATTGATAAAAGGAACAATGATATAGGTGGCTTTGTTGTAAGCCTTTCCTTGAGGGTTGTTTGAAAAAATTGTGGCAAGTTAAACCCAAGAAAATTGTTTGAACAAATTGTCATTACCATAATAAACATTGTCGTCAATATCATCATCATTTTTTTCGATGTGGTCATCATCATTTTCATCATTATCATCATTATCATCGTCATCTTCATCATTTTCTTCATCGTCATCTTCGTCATAATTGTCCTAGTCATCATCGTCGTCGTCATCATCATTGTCAGAATCATCATCATTTACACTGTCATGATCATCATCATATCATCATTGTCATGATCATTGTCATTGTCATCATGATCCTCATCACCATTGTCAGCACTAGTAATCAACATTGTCAACATCATATTCCTCATCATCATCGTCATCATCATCATTGTCATCGTAGTCATTGTCATTGTCATCGTAGTCATTGTCATTGCCATCCTCATCATCATCGTCGTCATCATTGTCATCACCATAATCAAAATTTTCATTTTCGTCGTCATTTTCATCATCATTGTCGTTATCGTCATTGTTATTTGGATTATTAAGGTTAGGGATAGAAGTTAGGAATTATTATTATTATTATTATGTATATTAATTATAATATATTATTTGTATTATAACAAAACAAAACATAAAAAAAATAAATGAAAATAAATGTAATTAATTTGTCCCCGAGGTGTAGGACAGTCGGTGATAGAGTGTGTTGTTAAGCCACTCCGTGTTGTTAAAGTCACCGGTTCGAAACCTACGTGGACAAAAAATTCAACCATGTTAAGGGTTGGTGTGGCTCAGGTCGGGTGAAATCCCTGGGCGATTTTGACAGCTTAGATGCCCCTGAGTCGTGGTTTCTCAAGCCACAGGTTAATCCCGTAACCAACTGGTCCGGACAAATTAACAAAAAAAAAAAAAATGTGATTAATTTATATAATACATAATTTATATATTAAATAAATTACATTATATAATATATATACAAAAAACATTAAAAGTGCATAACTCATGCCCCATAACCTCACCTTATTGCACGTAGAAATATTCCTGACAAATTTTGGATAGAGTGTGCCCTCGACCGGCACATAACCTCACCTCTCGACTGAGAATGACCTCATGCGACTGCATTGAGAGTGATAGGCACCCAAATAGCTCATTAATCAAGCTCATGGAAAACCTGCCTACTGAGAGTGACCTTCCGTGATTGCATTGAGAGTGATAGGCTCCCTAGCTCATTAATCAAGCTCACAAAATACCTCCTGACTGAGGGTGACCTCACATGACTACATTTAGAGTGATAGGCATGGCCCTAGCTCATTAATCAAGCTTAGGACATATGCACTGGCAACAAAGTTGGTAGGGAATTACGAATATGGTAGGTTTTTCATGTTGTTTACACCCATCTGGTCATGCATAGGTTATTTGAGTGTTAGGGTTTTATCAATAGTCAAAATAGGCATAACAAATGGATAACCAAAGATGACCTAAGATAAAAGGGTTACCTTCAAGGCTAGTCATGGTAGGTAACACCATAAAATTAACAAGGTATTCCTACGAAACATTAGAGACAATGACAATTTCCAATATACCTTATTTATTGATTGTTGACAGATCAACCACTGTACATAATAGTGGGTTTTTTTCATCCCAAAGTTAGCATGTCCACACGTGTAGCAATTAGGGTTATCCAAAATGAAAATATATGAATACCCAAATTTGTATATATGTAATAACATGAGAGATATATTGTCCCGTGATGCCTTCTTACCACAATGCATAGTCCTACATCACTCTATGTGTGCTTGCCAAGATTACCTTACTACATTTCTTTTTCCTTTGACTTTGGTTCATGAGGTTCATTTGACTTGAATGGATGAGGTAGAGAAATATCCATATTATTTGCATGAATAGGAAAGGCATGAGAACCCACCCCAAAGTATTGGCGAACTTGCTTTATTCAACTGAGAAGGAAAGGTGACTAAACAAGCATGGATTTGTAATTTCTCCATAACCTAGTTGGAAATTATGTTATTGGTATCCCCTAAATAAACTAACGTATGGAAAATGATAGTTTTCCCAATGTGAACATCCACAATAGGGCTCCCAAGGTCATAATACTTGGGATTGACAATCTTCCCTAACATTATTGAAGTTGTCCCATACATGAATAATATTTAGATATTATTGTTTTTTTTTACCATGTTTATTGATGAACAGTTCATGAATGGCCTTACTATAAATAAGAACATATTTGATGGCCTACAATAGAGGAATCCTTACAAACAAGTTCTTTAGTTCCCCTATGATTTCAAAATAAGTTTGACTAGGTGGGTTAGATTGGTTTAGTCACTTTGAAAAGGTAGGGATTCAACTTGAGGTTCCTTAGCAGGTGGAGTGAACTATATTATGTTTTGTGTAGAAATATTTTTTTGATTAGGTTCATCCTCCCTTGGTTTAGTGGCTAGAGTGGATTATGGATTAGTTAAAACTTTCTCAGACCCAAGATATGTATCCTGAAAATTGAGAGTAGACAACGAATAGGTTTGGAATCCTCCATTCTTCTTATTGTACACAAGTTGGGTTGTATTTATATTCCGATTAGGAGCAGAATGAGAAGGTAGTTAAGGTTTCCTTATAGGTTGATTATTTTTCTAGTGGTTAGATGGTGAAGGAGGAGGTAAAAGAACTAGTTGTGGATGTGGTGGCTAATTTTTCAGATGGATTAAAAGATTGTTGTTGATTTGGCCATTGAGGATTTTATAAATAATGAGCTTGTTGTCCATAAGGTGAGGGGTAAGTCCAAGGTGATTAATCGGGAATATATTATTACTACATTGGTTGGGTGTCCAAGAATTGAGGAGGATACTAATTAGAGGCTGAAAAATTATTATTCCATGGTAAATTCAAATATTGAGGATCATAATTCATCCTTGAAATTAAGTGCATGGTTTTCCAATTCTTCACTAGTTGATAGAGAAAACTTTCTCAACATTCTAATTTGTACCTTGATCAATTTCTTTAAGTTTTTGTAACCAGGGTGTTAAAACCTTAATTCCCACCCTACAGGCCATAGAGGATGTAATCATAGGATTAATGCCCTAATGAATCTTTTTCCTAGGGTTTCACACATTTTGGAGCCCTTTTTATCCAATTTTAGGCATCCTCACGGGACACCTAATAGACAACAAGTGAGGCCCTCACTTGACACTAGTTGTGCAACCCATGAGGCACTGCCAAGTTTAGAGAATTGGGAAGTTACGAGGTGAGAGGTGAGATATGAGTTGGATATTAGTGGCTAGGATCTAGGGACTCACATCATTTTAGTTTCTAGTGGCATCTAGAAGATCTAGAAGCCTCTCCCAAGCCTCCTCCAAGAACTATATAACAAAGGAAAGCCTTGGGAAAAGGAAGAAGAATTCAATAGCAAGGTTATGTTGTCAAATTGTAGAGGTATTAAACTATAAATCATTGGATCATAACATGACCAAGGAGCTGTGAGGAGAAGCAAGGAGTGAGGATATTAAAGGAAGCTACATCAACACTCAAGGTATGCAATTGTGATGTAACTTTCTATTTACAATCAATAGGTCATTTGGTTTTCCCCTAAATATTTTTCATTGATATATAAATGTTCATATCTAATTTAATAGATTATAAATTATATTAGATTCAAGATATATCTAGGAATATAATACTAGGAAGACAAGTGGAATGGTATTGTTTTGTATTTGGTGTGAAAGGAGTAGGTTGTAGAAGATGGAGCTGGAACTTCATGATTGCAGCAACCAGGAATATACTAAGGACAACCTTCAGTAAAAGGTATGTCATTCTTCCATCTTCTTGTGTAATGATCTTATTGCTTGTTTTTAGGAGAACCATAAGAAATATACCCCTCCTTTCTAGGATATCTAGGCTTATCCTAAGGATATTTGATTGATCCACTCAATGATATCCTTGTGAGCATTTTTTCCATAACAAATTGGTGACCCTAGGGAGGAACTCCATTCTATTTGAATCTCTTTTCCTTTCTTTGTAACTATTTTGAGGAGTGAGTCTTGTTGTCTTCCATCAAGGGTTTAAAGGATCAGATCCTATAGATATGAAATATCTGATTTAGATCTAGAGGTCTAGAGCATTTCCTTCCCCCTAAGAAAAAAATGATAGTCCTTGCTTGTTGGAGTAATGTTGTCCCACGAGGACCCCTCACATGTGGACTTTATTTTGTCCCGTGAGGGCCTCTCAGATCTACATTTTTTTAGTGCTAAGCCCAATTCTATCCAGGTTGAGACATCCTATGAGCTTTCAAAGGCTTGTAATTACCTCTCTGAGTGTCTTGGTACCCCTGCTATAAGAATAAGATTCTCACATTAATCATTTTTCAAGGTTATTATTGAGTTGATTGGTGCCAAAGTTTTCGATTTGTTTGGACAATATCCTTTTATTGTCTGAACTTTCCATTTTTAGATCTCAGATCTCAGAATTTGAACTTAGAATTCACTAGATATGATGATATCTAGGATCTTATGCCATTGATTGTATGTATGATTTCATTTGACCTTTGTGTAGCACTAGATATCCCCCTCTTAGGAAAGTTTTTAAGTGTGATCATTGTAGTGACATTAGAGCAGGCTGATATAGCCTTGTTCCTGATATCCTACATGTCTTTGCTTGTTTTTTGTTTGGTTCCTTTTTCCATTTGTCCTTCTTGTTGAGATTAGGACTTGTTTACATTGCAAATTGGAAAAAACATTAAAAATCAAAAAATAATCTCTTGCATGCTTAGTCCTCTTTTGAAGCATTAGTGTTGTGAGTGTGATATAAGAATTTGTTGGTATTGGATATTTTATGTTTGTTTGGTTGATTGGTTTGTTTGAGGATTTCTTTGAGTGTTGAAAAATAAAAAGGAAAACTCTTTATCAATCCCATAGCTAGATTTAATTGAATTGAAAGATTTTGCACTTGCATATTTGCATTGTTTGGTTGGGTGAAGAGTCCTCAAATCATATGAAGTTTCATCCATTACCTAGACCTAAGCAATAACCCAATAAAATAAGCACTTAATTTAAAATTTATTAAATGTTTTCTTCTTTGATAGCAAACCAACATTAGATAGGTTTAGGTCCTTGGATTTGGATTGGAGAGTAAACTCTCCAAGGCGACAAAACTAAACCTAGAAGTCATTAAAGAGTGTGAAAATTCATTCTCGCAACCAGTGTGTCAGGAAGGTCCTCTAACAGAGGATTCAAGAACTAGGCCACATTGGGGAAAGTAGGGATATTACCCCTCTCTATGTTTTTGGGTGTTTGCGATATCGCTTCAATTGTTATGCATATGGGGGTTCTATTCGGTCACTCGTCACCCCTCCAGAGCTTCGGGCGTCACTTACAACTATTTTCCTAGCCATTGATTGTTAGGTGGTAACCTTAGTGGATTTTCATAGGGATCTACATATGTTACTAAAGGTGGGATATGCCTGTAGTACCTGGGTTAGATGTTTGTTCATAGTCCCAGTTCCCCTAGAGGGTGCCCGCCTTAATAAAGGGTACTTGCATCGATCAAGGTTGTTTTGTGTTGTTAATTGTAACTACTCCTCACACCTTCACTAGTCAATCTAGTGGGGACTTCATCTCCCTCATGAGGTTTCTTTTTGGAAGGCCCCTAAGCCAACTGGTTTGCTTGTTATTGCCTAGATTTAATTAGGGGTGTTTTCTTTAAGTTTGAGTCTAGGTTGAACACAGGTTGATTGTCGTTTGTTAGTTACATAGAATTTTCATCATGGTTGAACTACCACATCGGTCTATTGATTATGAGGACTAGAGCCTATTATAGAGGAGGAACCGCCTCCGAAGCAGTGCCATATCCATGACAAAGACTTTGAAGGGTCCTATTTGTGGTTTGATGAAGCTGGGTTGGTTGAGGTAGAAGTGGTTGATGAATGTCTTCCACCCAAATTCAATCTTCCTTTAACTGAACCTAACTGTAACGTTCCCCTGGCCACCCGCAGGACGAGGTACAACACTTCAGAGCAACCACTCATGCTCTGACACCAGTCGGTAATATTCCCAACCTTAACAGGCCGGGCCATCCTACTCTAGGGAACACTTTCGTTCCCATACTGCAGAACATACAATAACATACCCAGTAATCAACTGAGCTATGCCACATAAATTTACTCTTTAAATTGCATGCAACTAAAACATATACATACAACACTCTCACGGAAGCTTTACATATAAACATAAACAAACAATTCTTTTCTGTAACATACGACTTTTATACTAAAATAATAGTAACTACAGATATGCAACATTTATAGGGAATTACCTATAAACATATAGGCAATTATAATCACATATATTATAAACCGTAACATAGGCATGTAAATAACAAAGAAACATATAATTTTTATCATATAACTGGTACTTATCTTGGAAATATTGTCACCAACTGCGTACAAATCGTCCATGAACCTCCTAGCCATAGACTACACTGTTCATCACTCTCAAAAGTGTGTCACCCCCAAGATAGGATTGAACTCCATCAAGGGTAAAGGGTTCCTATCCAGGCTAAGGCTCGTGGACAAAAGGAAAGACTCTATCTTAAGTGCTCGCTCAAATAACAACCTACAGGCTCTCATTCCCCACATGCATGTCCCACCCAAGGAAGTGTTCCCCTTCTCTGCTCAACGGTCCCTCGACTTCCCCACTTCCCTTCTAGGGCTTCAACAACAGGCCGGACCAGAAGTCTGAGAGTGTTGTAGCTGCAGTCTAGCACCTTCAGGAATCAATCCCCAGTAATTCTCTCGCTCAGAGAATTGCTCACGAGCCTAAAAACCCGCTTCTTCAATCCCGCTCCAAGCTAACCAGGTACACCAACCAAAAAGGGCTATGTGAATAGGCTCCAGAATGGTGAAATGGCTGTCTTAAGGATAACATAATGCGTGAGTGAAAATGGTCATGGAACTATTGATTGGATAACTGAGTGTGGAAGGAATCACTATGAACTCTTCGTGCAAGTCATGGTGAGAATGATGGTCAGGTTACTGGTAAGGTATCCGTGAAAAAGTCACCAAATGAGATAATTTCCCCATGATATGAATGCATGTCCCCAACTTGACACTTGTCATATCGAAAGTTACTTTGGTCCACTTGTCTCTAACTTTAGAACTTAGGATAAAATAATTATCCATACATTATGTTTTAGGAAATATTAATATAATATTCCCTTGACTTTTGGCCCTCCCTTTCCCTAGCTGGTGAAGTTCAATACCACATCTCTTTTATCATGGTCGGTCTATGCACAACGATGTATTTTATATTAATAATGAGTCATTTACAAAGTAGGCACATTGGCCTTTGACATCTAGGCGTTTCGGCCTAATACCAAAACATAAGCATCCCAACTTATAATAACCGGCTCACCAGCCTATAACACATATCATATACATGAGGTTTGTTTTCCTCCATACTACGCGCACCTTAGTTACTGCACACAGTATCCTGGAATGTACATATTATATCATTTTACTGTGCAGTTCATGCGTGCACTATGCCACATGACGTGCATTACCAAATGAGGTCAAAATATCTCACCAGCTTAAGTACATTTATATTGCATTACAATTGGGTTCAATCGAGGCATATTACAATCCCCCCCCTTATTTATGCACTATCCTCAGTGCATCATACACCCATATATAACAAAATTTTCAAAAATATTCAAAAAGATGTGGGTACTCTATCTGCATTGCATCTTCATTCTCCCAAGTAGCATCCTCAGGACCGTACTAGGTCCATTGAACCTTTACAAGACCTGTGGCTTAGTTTCGGAGCTGTTTGACTTTCCAGTCCAAAATGCACACCGTATGCACTTGAAAAGCGCCTTCTTGCTCCATTTGAATCACATTCCAGTGAATAACATGATTAGCATCAGGTATATATTTCTTTAGCAATATTACATGGAAGACATTATGAACAGACAGAGATGCAGGCAATGCAATCATATAAGCAACTAGACCAATCCTCTCTAGGATTTTAAAAGGCCCACAAAATCTAGCTGCCAACTTGGTGCAACTTCCTAACTTTAGGGAACTCCTGTTAGCTTTCACTTTCAGGAAAACATGATCACCCACTTTGAATTCTCTGTGGGTTCTGTTCTTATCAACATAACTTTTCTGTCTGTCTTGGGAAGCTTTTAAATTCTGCCTAATTTTTTTCATCTGGTCCTCCATTTCCCTGAGCAACTCTGGCCCAAATACTATCCTATCAGCTGGATTATCCCAACTTACTGGAGTATTGCACTTTCTGTTGTAAAGTGCTTCAAATGGGCTCATCTTCAATGATGCCTGATACCCATTGTTGTACGTGAATTCTACCAAGTGTAGGTAGTCTTTCCATTTCGATGGTTTTTCCATCACATACATTCTCAGTATATCTTCTATCACCATGTTCACCCTTTATGTCTTCCCATCAAACTCAAGATGATAAGATTTACTAAAGTTTAGATTCGTTCTGAATCCTTTGAACAATCCTTTCCAGAAATTCGAGGTGAATTTCGGGTCTCTATCGGACACAATTGTTTTAGGAATCCCCTGCAATCATGCCACTTCCTTCATGAAAATATCAACAACCTCTGTTGCCTTGTGCGTAGTTTTCAGTGGAATAAAATGGGCAGATTTTGTGAGCTTGTCCACCACCACCACCATGATCAAATCATGTAACTTGCATGTTCTAGTCAATCTCGTAATAAAATCCATTATCACCATTTCCCACTTCCACTCAGGAATGGTTAAAGGTTGCAGCAACCCCGTTGGGTGCCTATTCTCATCTTTCACATTTTGGCATTCCATACATCTAGCTATGTACTCAGAAATATCTTCTTCATACCTGGCCAAAAGTAATGGCTCTTGATCACTGCCACAATTTTATGATATCTAGGGTTCCCTACATAAGGAACATTATGTGTTTCATGCAAAATAATACGTTTAACGTTCTGGACATTTGGAACAAAAATCATGTTCTTGCGCAACTGTATTCCATCTATTCCCAACTTTTAATTATCCACCTTCTAAAGCATCTTACCCTGCTGTAGCATTGCTACCAATTCTCTGTACTGCAGATCTACATTTGCAGCCTCCAGAATTTTTCTTTTAATATAAGTTTGGTACATGCTAATAGATGTAGCATGTAATTCATGCACCTTCTTGTTGAGTGCGTCACCCACTTTATTCTCTTTCCCTTTGATATGCTTTATATCAAATTCATATTCTCTTAGAAATTCTAACCATCTGCTTTGTCTAGCATTTAGATTTGGCTGATCAAATAAATATTTCATACCATTGTGGTCTATTCTTAGCTCAAACCTCTTTCCCATGAGGTAGTGTCTCCATTTCCTCAGGGCATGCACTATGGCTACCAACTCCAAATCATGAGTGGCATAGTTTCTTTCATGGTCCTTCAACTTCCTTGATTCATAACATATGACAAACCCATTTTGACTGAGGACGCCACCAAGTCCTTCATTACATGCATTGGTGCATACGATGAAGTCTTCTTCTAGGTCTGTGATCCTTAATATTGGAGCACTTCTCAATAATTGTTTCAAGTGTTGGAAACTCTTCTTGCAATCCAGTGTCCACTTAAACTTCACTCCCTTTCTTTGCAAAGAAGTGATTGGGTGTGCAATCTTTGAGAGTCCTTCAATAAATATTTTGTAGTAGCCTGCAAGTCCCATGAATGATCTCACCTCTATCACATTCTTCAGTGTTGACCATTCTCTAATGGCCTCTATCTTCTCAGGATCCACTACTATCCCATCCTTTGAAATGATATTCCCCAAATAATGAATCTTTTTCTGATAAAATGAGCACTTTCTCAATTTTTCATATAACTGATGCTCCCTTAATAATTGCAACACCATCCTCAAATGATGTTCATGCTCTTCCTTTGACTTGGAATATATAATAATTTCATCCAAAAAGACGATGAAAAACTTGTCTAAATACTCTCGGAAAACACCATTCATTAAGCACATGAAAACAACTGGTGCATTTGACAACCCAAATGGTACCACTGTGAGCTCATAATGACCATACCTTGTCCTGAAGGCTGTCTTACTAATATATTCTTCTTTAATTCTTACCTGATGGTATCCTGATATGAGATCTATCTTTGAAAATATCTTTGCATCCTTTAATTGATCAAAGAGGTCATCAATCCTCGACAGAGGATACTTGTTTTTAATAGTCACTTTATTCAACTTTCTGAAGTCAATGTACAACCTTAGTGTTCCATATTTCTTTCTCACAAACAGGACTGGGGCACCCCAAGGTGACACACTTCGACATATATACCCCTTCTTCAGAAGTTCTTCAAGCTCCATTTGCAACTCCTTTAATTCTGGTGTACCACTCTGTAAGGAGTCTTTGATACTGACGTTGCTCTAGGCATCAAATTTATAGAGAAATTAATGTCTCTCATTGGGGGTATTCCGAGTACCTCCTTGAACACATATTCAAAATATTCCAGGACTGCATAATCCTCCAAATTTGGCACCTTATCTTTAGGTGTCTCTGCCAAATGATCTGCAATTATTTGACATCCTTTTCTGTAACACTTCTTCAGCTGCAATGCTAAAATTTCTCTAATGGTTACTGCCATGGGGATTCACTGTACCTTCCTTGGTTTCCCTTCCTCATCCAGACAAGTAAATGATTTTTTGTGACAGTATAAGAGAGTGTGATGTTGGTCCAACCAATCCATCTTAATTAGATAGGCATAGGAACCTAAAGGCAAGATGTTTAAATTTTCTTTGGTGTTCAGTCCATTCATGTCTATGAGGCATGAATTAACCATTTCATTAATCTTTCTTCTGGCTCCTGTAACCAGTTGCACCAACTAGGATTTCCCATGCTTGCTTCTTGGCAATTGCAAACTTTCCACCATCTTAGGGTCTATATAACTATGACTAGATCCCAAATCAATCAAAATAGAAAGGGTTTGGTTGTTGATCATACCTTCCACTTCAATCATATGGGACTGATACTCTACTTGATTGTTGCTCAGGGCTGCATAAATCCTTGGCACATATCTGCTCATGTCCTCCATTGTTTCATCTCGCTATACATTGTGAACAACCCTACCTTTTTCACCTTTGTGAGGAGAATCTCTGAACCTATGGTCCCCTTTACAACCCCAACATTTCATAGGTGGCTGCCTTGGCCCTTGACTCTCTGTGTCTATTGTTCTAGGTTCTTTAGGCGTTTGCTTTCCTTTTGTATTATTTCCGAACAATGGTGGCTTATCTCCCTTCTTCCTCTGATCCATCTTGAATTTGTTATTGTCTTCCCAAGCCTTTTGGAAAGCTGGTCTTGCTTTCTGCTGATCATGTAGGAATTTATCTCTCCTTATGGTCTCTTCTAATGTATTGGGATCATCATACTGTATTTTTTCACTGATGAACGATGGAAATCCAATTAAATACCTTTGAATTTTGATTGTCTCATCCTTGATGAAAGAGACATACTTCAGCAGTTCCAGAAACCTTCTTTCATATTCATCTATGGTCATACTTCCAAGCTTGAGTTAAAAGAACTCTTTCATTTTCTTGTCATAGTATCTCTTAGTCAAGTACTTCTTCTCAAAATACTTCTTGAATTCCGTCCAAGTAACACCTTTCTCTACAATGTGTTGCACTTGCACAAGTTGATCCACCACATGGAGGCCTTTCCTTTGAGTTGATAGATAGTGATTCTACCTTATGCATGAGAAGAATAATTATGCAATTGAAAATACTTCCTCATGCCTAGCAACCATGTTTCTGCATCTTCATCCTTCTTGTGCTCACCATCAAATGTAGGAGGTTTGATTTTGTTCATTTCTCCCCTTAGCTCATCCACCCCAGGTCTCTTATACCTTATGAAAGGGGATAGAATTGAGTTGTTGCATGTTCTCTTATGGGAATGCCTTTGGGAAAGATGGTGATGTCTACTAGCACTTTTTATTTTTATTTTCTCCTATGAAGGTTTGTGACTCCCAGATTTACTTGAGCCACTCTCCTTAACCAATTTCTATTCTATTATGTCAAACCCTCCAATAACTTCATGTTGAAGTCATCCTGGTGCTCTTTGGCTTTCATAATCCTTTCATTATCAACTTTATGGCTTTGGACATCCTTCTGCAAATTCTTAATGGTCTCATCCATATTCATATCTTCATTCCTTTCTTCTCCATGTCCGTTGGAGTTTGTTCCTTCCATGCCCAAATGGAGATCCACCCCTCTGCTCTCATATTGATGACTATAATTCCCTTGTGCCTCTTCCATTCCTATGGACTCTGCAATGGTTTGATCTGATCGAGTTGTTGTTAATTCTGCAAAACGTGCAGCCATCGAAACTTATCAGGCTAACAATTCAACAATTCATGAGAATATGCACCATTTTGGTTCAATATACACATCAGAATTATCTCTCCTGATCTCCTGGTGTTATCACCATGACAATTCTAGATAAGACCCAAGTCTCGAAAACACAGATGCGCAATGCTTTCAGAGATACACTTGTGCAAGAAGGTGGTTTTCTGAAACCACTTTCACCAAGACATGGTATCACGTGTCTCAACATGTCAAATCCACCACTCGTGGAGCGGGCGACGGCTTAGTCAGATCACCCTGCTTCACTCATTCAGTACTTTGCATCCATGTGACATCAAATGAACGCCGCCATGTAATGAACTCAAAATCTAATCATTCGAAATGGATTGGTTGTGCATGGAAACCCAATGCTCTTGTACGTAATCTGTCTGCGCTTCATAAATGTAATTATATAATTACCACTCCCCAAGTATAAAGGTACTTGTGTATCCATAACCGAAGTAATTTCCAAACCGCTTGAATTTCTGCTCTCTGTAAAAATACCTTTTGGTATCCACAACCTGAGACACATGGACAAGGCTAAATTGAATGAGTCTGGTTATTCGAGCAACATGCTAGACTTTCCTGCGAATAAGGAGGAAAGGGTCCTTGCAGGCATTCTAGCAACTAAGTTCCACACAGAGCCGGCTATAGACTCGCAGTTGGAAGTCAGGTTGAATCCCACTATGAAATATTTAGTCATCAACAGGCCAGCCACTAAGAAGAAAAGGAGTAAGCGACAAAAAAAGGAGGAATCTACGGCTGAAGCGGCCAAAAGTGTTGGAGAGAATCAACCGGTCTGGTTAGATTCTTCCTTAAAGGCAGAGATCACTAAGCTGAAGTAAGTCTTCAACTAAGATAAGCATGTCTCAGCGAATTTTGAACAGCCGGTAGCAGAGGTAAAGAGTACCAGAGATGATAGGCCTTTTCTTTAAACAACCCTTTTTTGCAACAGGCTAACTGTTGTCATCACCCTTTTGTAATTTTGTGATTAACATGATTATATAAATACATAAACGGATTTTTTAGACTGTTTTATTACAATTTCTATCTGGTAATGTTATGAATCTTCTTTTCTTTTATAATAAGCTTTTTCTTGTAATCTTATATTTTTATTTTCATCTACTTAAATCAGAGGAAATTAAAACTCGTAATTCTTTTTAATTAATGCTTCGATGCGGTTGTGTGTTTCTTTTTATTTTATTATTATGCAATTTAAACTCAGACTCATTGCCTTCCAAGCGACTTCACACTCACTAAACTTTGAATTTTTCATTTATATTTATCGTGCATATCCATATTACAAGGTAAAACGTTTTTCCGCACACCTATATCTACTGTACATTTCTTCTTCGTCGCACCGATAACTCACGCGCATTACTCTTGCATTGTGCGCCAATATCCACTGTGTACAGTTTTGGTACCATGTACCGATATTCCACATGCATTTCGTCCTATGCATGCACCATGTCAATTTAAACATATTCCATCGCGCCAAATTATCTACGCACACTACTGAATACACCGTCGCGAAACAACTTATGCTCATACTTATGCGCGTACCAAGAAAAATCCTTTGCGTTAAGAAATACTTGCACACCCCATGTGCACATTACTATGTGTGTTCTCACCACACAAAGCTAAATTTAGTGTGTGCATATGCACATAATAATATTCTACGTGACGCCACAATTTACTGCGCATACTAGCATGCCAATGTTTTCCCGCGCGGTGCCTAAATTTACCGCTCACACTAGCACGCCAACCTTTTCCATGGACACTTCATGACTCCAATTTTGGTCAAATAGAAGTTACTTCTTCTGTGAATATTCACTTCAATTGAGCCCCTCTGGTCCATCCAAGCTCAGTGTTGAACTGAAGCTCTGATACCAATTTGTAACGTTCCCCTGGCCACCCGCAGGTCGGGGTACGCCACTCCAGAGAAACCACTCATGCTCTGACACCAGTCGGTAACATTCCCAGCCTTAACATGATGGACCATGCTACACTAGGGAACACTTTCATTCCCATACTGTGGAACATACAGTAACATACCCAGTAGTCAACTGAGCTATGCCACATAAATTTACTCTTTAAACTGCATGGAACTAAAACATATCCATACATCACTCTCGTAGAAGCTTTACATATAAACATAAACAAACAATTACTTTCTGTAACATACAAATTTTATATTGAAATAACAATAACTACAGATATGCAACATTTATAGGGAATTACCCATAAACATACATGCAATTATAATCACATATATTATAAACCGTAACATAGGCATGTAAATAAAAAAGCAGCATATCATTGTTATCATACAACTGGTACTTATCTTGGAAACATTGTCACCAACTGTGTACAGGTCATCGACGAACCTCCCAGCCATAGACTACACTGTTCATCACTCTCAACAGTGAGTCACCCTTGAGCTGGGACTGAACTCCACCCAGGGTAAAGGGTTCCTATCCAGGCTAAGGCTCATGGACAACAGGAAATACTCCGTCCTAGGTGCTCGCTCAAATAATTGTCTACAACCTCTCATTCCCCACATGCCTGTCCCACCCAAGGAAGTGTGCCCCTTCTTTGATCAACAATCCCTTGGCTTCCCCACTTCCCTTCCAAGGCTTCAACAACATGTCAAACTGGAAGTCTCAGAGCACCGTAGCTACAGTCTAGCACCTTTAGGAATCAATCCCCAACAATTTTCTCGCTCATAGAATTGTTCACGGGCCTGGAAACTTGCTTCTTCAGTCCCACTCCAAGCTAACCAGGTACACCAACAAAAAAAGGATATGGGAATAGGCTCTAGAATGGTGAAATGGCTGTCTCAAGGATAACATAATGTGTGAGTGAAAATGGTCATGGAACTATTGACTGGATAACTGAGTGTGGAAGGAATCACTTTGAACTCTTCATGAAAGTCGTGGTGAGAATGATGGTCAGGATGCTGGTAAGGTATCCGTGAAAAAGTCACCAAATGAGCCAATTTCCCCACAATATGAATGCATCTCCCCAACTTGACACTTGTCATATCAGAAGTTACTTTGGTCCACTTGTCTCCAACTTTAGAACTTAGGATAAAATAATTATCCATACTTTATGTTTTAGGAAATATCAATATAATATTCCCTTGACTTTTGGCTCTCCCTTTCCCTAACTGGAGAAGTTCAGTCCCCCATCTCTTTTATCGTGGTCAGTCTGCGCACAACGATGTATTTTATATTAATCATGAGTCATGTACAAAGTAGGCGCATTGACCTTTGACATCTAGGCATTCTGGCCTAATACTAAAACATAAGCATCCCATCTTATAATAACCGGCTCACCAGCCTATAACACATATCATATACACAAGGCTCGTTGTCCTCCATACTGCGTGCAGTATCCTAGAATGTACATATTACATCATTTTACTGTGTAGTTCATGCATGCACTATGCCACATGACTTGCATTACCAAATGAGGTCAAAACATCTCACCAACTTAAGTAGATTTATATTACATTACAATTGGGTTTGGCCAAGGGATATTACACTAACACCCCTATATTAGTCCAAGTACACAAACGTTTCAGTGAGCCTTTTTCATTATTCAGTCATCCTCCTACCATGTCTGGACCCAATTCTTTGTCTAGTGCAGTTGATCCCATAATACCATCCTCAAGTGGGATTGGGGCCGACTCACCTGAGGGCATCCCATTCATGTCCTCATTGCAAGCCCTTATCTCCATTGGACCTTCACCATCCATACATTTTGTTTTTGGTTCCTCCATGTGTAGGACATTGCCTGTATCATCAAATCTGTTTATTAGTATACCTAGTGTGCACATGCCCATCCCATCCACTTCTCTGCCCACTTCCAGATTATTTTCCAGTGGGGGGGAAAGATTTGGTTTCATAATGGGAAGTGGAGCTTCTTCCACTTTGATTAATCCAATGACCAGTCTAATGTAATCAAGGGAAGGTACATCTTTTGGATGGGGTATTCCTAATGACTTTGGGGTTGTCCCTAGTCAACCTGGGGGTAGTGGTACTTTTGGAGGATTTCCTTTTCCATGGGTTAGTACACCATTCCTTGGGGGCACATCCTTGGGGAGAAATTGGAGTTTTCCCTTTGTCCATACATCTGGTCGTGGGGGTTTCTTCCCCAGGACTAGCACTAGGAACCCTTTTCCTTAAGGGTCAATTTACCCCCCTGGGATAATTTTTAGTGGTGGGAGTAGTCATGCTCCTTCCAATGCAACCATCCTTGGGGAACCCAATCTCCAACCATTTCCCGACCTTCCAGCAACACCAACATAGGGGGATCACAAGGTCCATCTGGGACATCAGAGACTTCACCTCCCTCCTAGTCTCCATTCACATTGTTTTCATTTCTTGCAATGCTTAAATTACAATATTTGTCACGATTGACGAATGACCCTATTTCCCACGATCCCTCATGGCCCACGAATCCATAAAAAATCCCATCAAAAATTCTAAAGTTTGACAATAAGCTGGGAGAAGACCCCTCCACACACGTGATGACATACAATTTGTGGTGATCGTCCAATTCTTTAAGGGATGATAGTGTGATATTGTGTATTTTCCAGAGATCCCTGACCAGAGCCCATGTCAAGTGGTATATTGAACTGAAGGGAAGTTATTTTAAAAGCTTCAACAACCTGGTAATGGTGTTTTTAACAAATTACTAATTTCCTATTCGGTACGAGATAGGAAAATAGATTTTGACTTCCCTATGTCAAAACAATGCCACCCATATTTTTGATCATATACATGAGTGGCAGAGGAGGCATAGGATGATTAAAATTTAGATTTTATACAAGCTCTTAATGGAGTGGTTCACCAAGTCCCTCTTACCACCCATTTCCAAGGATGTAGCTATGGCTGAGGCGACCACTAAAGAACAAGTCATATTACATTCCCAACATATGGATTTTATTTATTCTCAGTCGGGTACTCTCTATGATATTATTCCAAATGCTCCTTTCCCATCAAATGATCCTCATCAACCTCGCCCAGGGCCCCATGCCAATGGTGTGGTTGGTTATGTTTCTCATGCATCTATTAATCAACTAGTTGATCAGATGAGACAATTTTCCATTCAATCACAACCATCAACATCTTACACTAATGCTAAAACTGTTTCAATCCCTCCTCAAACCTCCAAGGTGAATTCAATGCATTCCATGGAAAAAAAGAATCCTCAAGAACCTAGAGGTAAGAAAAAGAGGAACAAAAATAAAAATTCCACTAATGAGAGAGGGACTTCCACTACCCAAACTTCCCAGGAGGGAGGCACTAAGGAGAAGAGGAAATATTGGTTCCCCTGCACCATTTGTGGGAAGGACCATCCCACTCACTAGTGCCCTCAAAAATATGATATCCATCGGTATTTGGCACAATAGTGCCCCCCCCAACAATTTTCTACATTAACTCATCCCTTCCCTCCCCAACCTCAAAACATGGTTTCCTCAAATCATGCCCGTCCACCAGGGGGAATCGTAGGTACCCCTCACCATGAGGGGTCCTCATCGAATGATTTCATTTACATGTGTAACCACATGGTCAACTTGCTGACTTGGAAAAAGAACTACGACATTATCGAGCCTTCCAATGTTTCCCCAGACACAACATCTTATTCCCAACCTAGTGGCCCTCTACAGATAGAGAAGCCATTCCTTTATGCACCTCTTCGCCCCCCGAAGGGATTTCTTCATCGTACAACACATCATCCCAATGAATGATATTCCCACAACTACAGTATTGTGGAAGACTTAGCCTAGGCACCTTGTTCCATGTTGGCCCTTGAAGTTCTCCAAAGCTGCCCCATGTAGCGGAAAGCAATGCTATTGAACATAGGAATGGTTGATCCATTGAAGTCAAATTACTCATAGGCTTGTTGACTACCCAAGTTACTCATAGGATTTTTGACGCTTGAATCCGTTAGGACCGAAACAGAAACCTCACGGGGATAAAAATCCCCCTGTGTTTTTATAGAGGTGGTACTCCTCTTTATTTTAAGATTTTCTTGGGACTCTAGGTTTTTTAGAGTAATGTAGGACTTTGAAAAAGTCTTCCGTGATATTCAAATAAAGATACAAATTGCAGTAAAATAAAAGATTTTTGTTTTCAAAAAAGGATTTCCTGAGAGAT
Organism: Picea engelmannii; assembly: GCA_009831015.1. Taxonomy (NCBI): domain Eukaryota; kingdom Viridiplantae; phylum Streptophyta; class Pinopsida; order Pinales; family Pinaceae; genus Picea; species Picea engelmannii. The sequence goes on along the minus strand of ML792119.1, from coordinate 328,881 downwards.
GACCAGGAGCCGCACACATCATATATTTGAAAAACATTAACAAAAATTCCTCACACCCATCATAGTTAAGCTAGATATTTATGATCACATAAAATAAAAGTACAGTCAAAAATGATCCCGAAATAGTTCTCTTGGGATTTCTGAAAAAATATATAGTTTGTTACAAAGCTTTGAAATTTAAATTTGTTTGTCCTTAGGACTAGGATTGGGGATCCCGTGGACCATAAAGAAACTATGAACACGAAATAAGTTGTAGAATGAGAATGGTGGGATATGCAGAGTAGAAATTCCTGGAAATAAGACAAGGAGAATATTACAGACTTCGGTTAAACCTTTCTAGCTAAAGAAGATGAGTAATTGGATGAAAGAAATGATAAAGAAATAAATATGTGATCAACATAAACTTACTATGATGGTCTCTTGTTTCTTCACTTGCTTGATGTTATCCTTTTATTTTCTTGATTGACGGTTATAGGAACCATATCAATTGTTTCTTTCCCTTCTTTGGTCAATTTTTTGATTGCTTTGTTGAACCGATATTCAATATAACCTTTCATTGGTGTGACATTCATTTCATGCCATATTTTAATGTTGAATAAATCACCTTCCAAATATATTAATTCAAGATATATACCATGTATAGCTTACTCAATATCTTGGTTTTTCATGGAATAATCCACTAGCCAATTGTCTATTTCTTCTTCATTATATTCAAGTATGCTATAAAAAATTTCAGTTGATAACCCCTTAAATATCTCAACTTGTTTTTCAAATTGTTTCCTTGTTAGAAACATTGAGTTGAGCATTAATTTAGGGTCTTGTACCTTGTTAGTACCTCCTTCTAGGTTTATATCCATGAGTCTTTTGAAAAGTTCTTCCTTTTTTAGTATGGATTCACTACATGGTTTAACAATGTTACTTAAATTCTTAATCTTTTCCTTCCAACAAGTATTTAGTTGTTTTATTCGACTTGGGGAAGGCATATCCTCCTCTCTTCTTATAAATTTTGTCATGTTAGAGACTTTGATTCCAAATGGTAAAACAACATCAGTGTAAAAACCTTCTTTGTTCTTCAAATCAGCTTGCAAATATTCATGAAAAGTGTGTGCCCTTGAGCCCAAAGAAACAATATTTTTTGAAACTTCCCACACTTCTGTTATTAGGGAAATTCTCTTCTTAATATTATTTTCTACATAACTCCTTACTGTTGTGAGTAGGATTGAAGATCCTTTCAACTTAATAGAGGGTGTAGTTGGTTTTACCATTGACAAAGAACTTGCAAGGATTGGAAGAGGAATTAGGGCATTTTCCAACTCTCTGATCCTTTCTTTTAACTCAGTATTTTCTACTTCCAGACGACCAATAGAATCATCAAGAGCATCCCCATTTGCCCTGTGAATTTTAGATATTTGGTATGGCTGCATATCTTTCAGGTCAACCTCTGAGCGAGATTTTCCCTTCTTATTTTTCTGATCACCTCTTTCTATAATCAATTTTTTAGATATCTTATAAAAAATAACACTTTGGAAAGTAAATGACTCTTCTTCACTGAAGGCCTCATTTACAATGATCTCTAATGATGAATTTTTTTGGGCCACATTTCCCGGTTGATCAATTGTGGGAAACATTTTCTCAATATCAACCTCAAGCTCCATGTCTTCAAGAGAGAAGCTATTGATGTTGTTTTCTATGATATTGTCTTCTTCCTCTTGCACTACATTCTTCCTCTTTTTTCTCACAGGGAGCTTATGTGAGGTCTAGATTTTTCCAGTGGGGGGATTCTTCTCTCCTTCATCTCTTGAACTATTGTTGGAAATATTCCTAATTGGGTGAGACATTGGAGCATTGCTCCAGGATGTGGTAGTTTTGGGAGTAACAACTGGAGACTGGGCACTCCTTTCATTGGGACCCTTTCCTTTTTTCTTATAAAACTTGTTAGTACTGAGTATTGTTTCTACGTCACCAACATTATGTATAGGAACGCTTTGGGTGTTATATTCTTATTCATTCAATATAGTATGAATGAACGGGTTATTGAATCCTACTGACATCATATGTTCCACAAATATTTTGTTAGGATCAAACCCCTTTATTTTTTCGACATACTTTAGATTTACATTGTTGAAGTGATTCACAAACTCATCAATTTTATTTATGTTTCTGAAAATGAAATCTCCAATCTTCCATGGCAAAGGGATGGATTGTTTTTTCTTTTTTTTCGTGGAACAAATGCAGCTAGAAATTGTATTGCCTTGCCACCTCTATAATGAATAATTTATCAAATACACGATACGAGAGAAAATAAGGATTTTCTTTGGAACAAAATATTCTTATGACACTATGATTCTCCATTTGTTCAATCGTTCCTCTTTTCTCTAGAAATTTGTTAGCCTCGCTAGATATCTTTGAAGTATTCTCTCCCAAAAACAACCTCTTGACACTAGCAAATTTGGCTCATTTTGCGACGGCTATTTCGATGCTCTTGCGACGTTATGTCGTGGATATTGCGACGAATCTTGAGTCTCTGAAACATTGTTTTATGTCACGTGACAACTACGACGAACTTGAATTGTCATCGTAAGAGAGATGACCCTAGGGAACTTCTCACAATTGCGACAAAAAAAGAAATATCGTCGCCAATATGATAATATAGGAAAACTAAGTGAAACCAACATTTCGTCGCAATTGCGATGACCATTGCGACGATAGATTTTGTTGCTTATATAGTAAATGCGTCACAAAAATTTAAGTTGTCGTCGCACTTGCGACGACAATTTATTTTTTTATGTAGCAACTATGTCACAAAAATTTAAGTTGTCGTCGCACTTGCGACGACCATTACGACGACAAATTTCGTTGTTTATATAACAAATACGTCACAACAATTTAAGTTTTCATTGCACTAGCGACGACCTTTGCGACGACAACTTTTGTTGTTTATATAGAAAATGCGTCGCAACAATTTAAGTTGTCGTCGCACTTGCGGTGACCACTTTTGTTGTTTATATATAAAATCCATCGCAGGTGTATTATGGTCGTCGAGAGTGCGATGAGAAATATTTATTTAAAAAAAAAAATTAAAAAAATATTTTAGGCTGCAATTTTAATATTAATATTACCAGTTTAATATTAATATTACCATATCCTCCAAGTGGAACATGGTTTCTCCTATAATTCCTTGGATAATGGGTATAGGTCTCAATGCCTTGATAATGTGCATGAGAGGACAATAAATCCCTTAGGCTCTAAATTAATCTTTCGGGGACCTACAAGGGCCATGGACAAGGCCACAAACCACAAAACATGCCCTATATAAGATATCATTATCATTACAGTGGTATGTGGATGCCATTAGAAGGTTTTATGCATTAGGGATGGGTACTAGAGCCTTTACCATGGTTGGGTCAGAAGTCGAGGGAATTACGACCTAAGTTAATATTCTTGATCTAATAGGCCATGATTAAGGCCTCAAACTAAAACATAGTTCCTTTAAAGTTAATCATTGTCATATAAGTAGGATATGGGTATAATAATGAATTTTTTCATAGTAGGAATGGGTCTCAAGGACTTTACCATAACAAAGGGAGGGAGGACAATAAGGGCCTTATTCCATAAATGGATTTGTAAGGCTCAATATCCATGAACATCACCTTCATCATAATCCCTTTAGAGGAAATATTTGGTGTCCAAGTTGAATATGTGTACCATTATGAAATATTTTTCACTAGGGACATGTGCATTAAGTAATTAGCCATGTTCAAGTGAGGAAAATAGGGCCCTTGGGTCATTTATGAATGCTTTAGGTATTAAGGGACATAATCAATGCCCTAAACCACATAACATGTTGTTTATAGGAAATCATGAACCTTTGAGTGAGATATGGGTATTGTTATAATATTTTGTGTATAAAAGATGGATATGAAGGATTTAACCATGTTTGGGGGATAAATCCAAGGAATTAGGCCTTGAAAAAATATTATTGGGTTAATAGGCCATGATTAAAGCCATGAATTACAACATGAGACATTTAAAGGGGATCTTTTGCATACGGGTTGGATGAAGTTTCCATTAGGATTTTTTGTGTAGTATGGATTTATTTTGGGGCCTTGACCATGATTAGGTGATGAAAATAGGGTTCTTAATCCATAAAGTATGATCAAGGCCTTTAACTACAACATCATCCCTTTAAAGGGGATATTTTTCATATGAATGAGAAAGGGTTTCCAATAGGATTTTTTGTGTAGTCGGGATGGCTCTTCAGGCCCTAACCATGATTAGGGGATGAAAATAAGGTCCTTAATCCATAAATGAGTGTAACTAGTCTTATGGTACATGGAATATTCTTCAAACAACTAAAAAAAAACTTTTAGAAATTAACTTTGTCCTTGAGTGCAATATTGGTACTTTCAGGAGGCTTTACATAAAAGATATGGATCTCACAAATTTGGCTGTAAATGAAGTTTCTAGGGCCCTAGTCCATGAAAAAGGACTCAAACCACCATACAAACTCAAATCATTGGCCTCTTGGTGGGATATAGGCATCATTAAGAGAATTTTCATACCAGACATGGGTCTCAAGGCTTTGACCATGGTCAATGAAGGAAAACAAGGGTTGTATGATCTAAATTAGTATTTTAGGGATTATAATATTTAACATATGAATGAGATTTGGGAAATATTATAAAACTTTAGATTCATTGGATGGATTTGGAGACTGTGACCATGGTCATGCGAGAAAATAAAGGGTCTTAAGATCTAGATGAAACTTTTAATGCTCATGAACCATGCACATGTCCTTGAACCACTACAAAGTTTCTTTCAAGGGGATATTTGGCCTTCAATTGGGATATGTGAGACGTTAGGTGGTTTCATGCACCAAGGATAGGTCTAGGGGTCATAACCATGACAAGGAGAGAAAATAAAGGGACTCAGATCATATATAAATATTTTAAGGATATTGTCCATGAACATGGACTCAAATCACCACATAAGACCTCTAAAAAGGATATTTGATCTCAAAATGGGATATGGGTTACTATAGTAGTTTTTTCATACCAAGGATGGATCTTGGTGTCTTGACCATGGTAAAGTAGTGAAAATAAGAGACATATCAACTAAATTAATATTTGAGGGCTCATGGGATAAAATGGGGTCTTAAACCATTACATGCATCCTTCA
>ML792119.1:241784-290154 GCA_009831015.1 Picea engelmannii | reverse complement strand
ATATAAAATTGACAAAATAAAAAAAGATAATGAATATATAGATAATTACCATAGGACGATATTCATTCGATCCGCCATCAATGAGACCATATTTCCTACAATGTTTTATAGCTGTTGCTATTAAAATTCTTACAGGATGTCTGAGGAAACATTTTTTACAAGGGAAATAACATCTACCATCACCCTTTTCACCTGCTTTACTTTTTTCCCCACCTCTAACAACATTCTGCGACATTTTTCCGCACAAAAATACCCTTTCAGAACCATTGTTTTTATAGCAAGATTGTCACAACATATTTAAATCGTCAAATATTTATAGGCCAATTTTAGGTCACTATCGTCGCAATTACGACGATAGTGACCTAAAAATATTTCTTTTCCACCTATTTATTTTAGGTCATTTTCAACGGTCAATTTTAAGGTCAATTATTATGGTCAAAGTTTGTCGCAAGAGAGACAGACAAACTACAGTCGTCATGCTTGCGACGAACATTGACCATAATAATTTAGTCAAACTGAAGGTGTTGAGATAGAAATGAATACAGGGTGGATTTAGAAAAAATGAACTTTTTCTCTTTCATGTTGCGACGAAAGAGTACTTTCTTCGCAAGTGGTCGTCACAAATTTTTCAATATGTAGTAGTGTGAAGAGTGAAACAAAATCATTATAGACTTCATAAAAATATAAAGGGGTCTTATGTCTCCATAATTCCTGATACCAGAAGGTAACCAGATTTGTTTCAAAATTCACCCTCTTACTTATGGTCAAATTTGGGAATTAACAACAATACACTATAGAGAATATCAGATATGATTCCATAAATAATTTTTTATCCTTTTTGTAGTGCGTTAACTAGAATGAGATTTCGATAGAAATCAATTTTCCCTAGTCAAAGATGGATTTTTCTTTTAATGTAAAATATAAAATATAAATAATCATGCAAGAAATTGTAGCAATGCTTTCCTGACCTGTCAACCTGGTAAAAAACCAAGCGATTTCATGAAAGGGTTTTTTAAAAGAGTCAACCTTAATCCTGGTTATGTCTTCTAGAATAGACACAGGATTCTCCAAATATTTAGTCAAGAGGTCAAGGCCATTGTTATGTTTCTTTAATAAATATCTGCAGTCTTCTCCTTTGAAGGTAAGCATCGAATCTGGGAGCTTCAACATCTTGCGAAAGAATTGTGGTGAAAGGGAAATCGTAGAATGACCTTGGAGTTGTATAATTCTCTAGCTCAGCGCATACTTCTCCACGCACCATGCAACAAGCTCTTTACATTTAAATACCTCAGGAACACATCCTGCGTGAACAATTATGAATGTCCATATTACATCTTTTTGTGCAAGATGTGAAGACTAATATGAACATGCTCTGGACCACTGAAAGTTCTAGTCTTCATGACCAAACATATTTAGAGTATCACCACAAAATTGTTGTCTAGATGCTACTGCCATAGGTTGAAAAGAGTATTCTTTCAGCTGGATAATAACTTGAAATGAATTTTTCGGAGAGATGACAATAATATAACCATTGGAAAATAGTGCTTTAATGCAATTTAATGAGAAATCTCCTCAAGCCCTTCGCTATTAATGACAATCTTTTCAGATCCTGCATGATCAATGATTAGCATTAAAACATACTTAATCCACATTGGGAAAATCATGAAGATGGCGGGGACAGACTAGAACAATTTTGAATATGGAATTTTTCATGAACTCGCCAACCCGGGAACCCGCCAACCCGCAGTTATGAATGATAAAAGATAAGCTAAGTGTTGCAAAGTGGTCGGTCGGACTTGTATGTAGGAGAAATGAAATACTTAAGGAATCGGTACCTATGACAAGTCTGACAGTCATAATGTAGATCACATACCTTCGGGTGTAAAGTGGAGATCGTGGAATTTGGAAGATGGAAGGCTTGAATTCGTGAACCCGCGAAGTTGCGAAAATGGTTAAGTATATTATAACAAGGCGATCGGTCAGAATAATGACATAGGGACGTGAATGGAAATAAAAACCCGTGAGCCCATGAACCCATAGATTTTTGAAATATGACTAAGTATGGTAACTAGAAAGGGATAGAAGAAGGAAAAAAGAAAAATAGGAACAAGGGTAGGTATAGAAGAGGGAAAATAAATGGAAAAAAGAAGTTGGGAGAATAAAAAGGGAAAGGAAATTTCGGAAGCATGATTTTTCCTCATCAAGGCTCTCCAATCTAGTAGCCTTCCATATTAAAATGTGAATGATGGGGAAAAACATCTTTTGAACAATCGTTGATGAAGGAGCCTCAACTTGCATCATGTCGATTTCTTGTTGGAAAGCCCTTGGATCTCCCAATCTTGATACTTTGCTACAATTTTAAAATACTTAGATATACATATGTTTTAGCCTCATGGAATTATCATTGCCTTACCCATTGAGTTAGATGGAAAGACTGTCTTTGTTGTCATAGAGGTCATCGACGCACCACTTGAGTACAATATGTTACTTGGGCACAGTCAGTTCTATCAGATGACTGCAATTGTCTCGTCGGTCTTTATGGTTCTAGATTTCCTTTATGGTTGTACATTTACCTCACCAAGGGAAAATAATTATGATTGATCATCTTGATTTCTTCACCCAAGACCTTGGATCCAATGTGGGGTCTACTTTACCATTTGTCGGTGATACCACATAGTCTGCTCTGAATGTTGGTGGGGGGATGTTCAAATATCCTTCTCTTATGGGTATATTTCCACTTCCCCCACCATATCCAACTGCAATCATCACCCCCATCAACATGATTTCCTCATCTACCAGTGGATCCCTTGGTGTTGGAAGCAGGTCAAATTAGAAAGAAAGGTTATTTTGGGAAGAAAGGAATGCAAGAGGAAAACGACAACTGGAAGGAAAAGCAACACACATGCATGCATGAAAGACCTAAATACGCTAGGGTTAGGGTTTTTGAAATACATTGTAATGGTTGGTGAGCCAAAAATATCAATAGGTAGTACTTAGGAGACTTAGGAGAGAAGAGGAGAGTAGAGAGAGGCTAATAGAGGCAAACAAGAGGCTAATAGGAAGAGACACAGGGGAAAGAGAGAGAAAGGGTACTGTAAGAATTGTATGAATCATTAAGTTGGTGAGCTAAGGAGGGAATGATTGACTTGATCCCAAGGGTTATATCATAGGCTGAGGATCCTGGTGGGATCTAGTCAACCTCGTAGGGATCGAGGAGATTACTGAGGGGAGTGAGAACCAAGAAGGTAAAGCGCACGATGTTGTAGTTTTGAAACTACCATAATAAAAGAGCTTGAGAGCCAAATATTTGTGGACATAGCCTAGGAGGGGGTGAACCAAGGTAACATATGTGTTATGTGATTGAATGAATGTGTCTTTGTGTCTGATTAATTGATGAATGTTGAATGAATGAAGTGATTAAGTAGATATGGTATTTCACATCCATACGTATAATAAACATTATAATATGATCTTAAATAGACTAGATAAAGGTTGTGACGTACGAGCACATATCTCGCTCAATCCCAGGTTGCAAACACTTGAGTATTGCAGCCACCCATAAGAGTTATCTCAGGTGAGACTGCGTAGTGCACTTTGTGTACTGTGTTGCCTTCTAGGTAACTAGAGGGGCCGATAGTCTTAAGGGATTTTGTTGGGAATCTTCTTGGTTATGAACTAGGGTCAATATATGATGGTAAATGGCTAAACAGATAAGGGAAAAACCAACAAATGGTTCCATTTTCAGTTGATCTGCGGAAGGTGTGACAAAAGAATACCAGATCGGATGGCAAAAAGGTGAGAGAATGCACCGCTAGAAGGGGATGTTGAGACCGTGGAATCCCACAAAAGAAAATATTGAAAGCTAGTTGAAGACAAAGGATCTAGAGTTTGCATAGAAAGATAACAAAAACCCCAAGTTAACATCACGCAAGTATCTAGACAAGTACGTTTTCACCAACTTTCATGAAGTATTTTTCTATGATTTCCCACACATACTGCAGTTGTGGATCAAAATATTGAAAAACAACCATCTAGCGAATCAGATCATATAGCTAGAGTGGAATCCAGAAGAGATCGTGAAACTAAAACGTGTTGATAATAAATTCACACTCGCAGTAGACATTTGGATTGACAGTATTATACCAGGTTTTATAACAAAATTTGCAGTAGATATCACAAAGTCATACAGCGCAATAGAGAAATAGTTTCTATGAGGCCATCGAGGAAGGTATATTAGATCATTATATACTTCCATTAATATATTTATCTATAACAAAGGTGTAATGACAATGGAGTCAGACATCTAAACTTCCCTGTGTGCATGGGGGAAGGGGGGAAGAACTGACGTGAAAAGGAGAAATGGAAGGAGAAGTGGATAAAGGAAAGAAAGAGGAAGCCTTGGACCCAATCATGATGGATGACGACCAGATCAAGAAGATCATGCTAACAACTAGAAATACGTGCAGTGGAGTACCCTACCAATATAAGGTGAACACCAAGAAGATAGTTGTAGCCGCGAGGGAAGGCTTGGAAGGTGATGAAGAGGAGGTAGAGGATCTCTAGGATGTGGAGCATACTAAGGAAATCATGTGCGAAACATATGAGAGAAATATGAGAGGTCCAAGAGTGGGAATAGAAGGTATAAATCCTATCCATATTAATGTCAGTGTGGAACCCATAAACCCATGTGCGACTAACACACCAAAAAGAACACCACTATTTAGACAACCAAATTTCTGGAGAAGGAAGACAATAGGCAATACATCTACACAAGAAACAAAAACTGGGGGAGCTAGTTCAGGAAGCATTAGTCAAGTATCTACACCATGTGGAGGTAGTAGTTCAACATTCAGGATGGAAGGACACGATCCCACAATCAGGTTACCCGAATTCAAAGGAGAAGCGTCATAGGACCCAAAGAAGCACCTGTTTATTTGTGAAAAGATCTGGGAAGAAAAACAAATCATAAACAAGGAAACTAAACTAGAACAATTATCTATCGCACTAAGGGATCACGCACTGGATTGGTATATTATTTTATCCACAAACAATCTGCCAGGGACAACCAGAACGATTGGGGATATTAAGAAGTTGTTGATAAATAAGTTTCAGTAGCCAAGTTCTAAGGACCAATACATGGACGATATGATAGAAATTCGATAGAAACCAGGAGAATCTGTATAGGAGATTGACCAGAGATTCAAGAGACTGAAAGGAAAAATTAAATATCTCATGAAATATATGTAGCACGGGCACTTGTTCGTCAACTAACTATTACCACACTTGAAATATCCACTGCGACAATAGAAGTTTCAGACGCAGGCAGAGGCTCTGCAGGAAACCCTACAACTAGAAGAAAACCAATATCAGAAGACAGATACAACCATCAAGGAGTTGAAGGAGGATCTGAAGAACTTAATGTTCCATCTAAACTAGAATTAAAGTAAGGAAAAAAGATAAGTCGTTTGGTGTACCACATGTAGGACAGAAGAACACCATAAGAACGAATGTCCAACATTCATGCATTACATGGAAGTAGGAATTCCAAATCCATTACCAACGAGAGGAGTATGGTGCGAAATATGTAAGAAATAGGGCCACGATCCATATCATTTCTCAATGATGCATAATTATGAGACAGTGCCAAAGAGTTCGTATTGCAACTTTGGCAAATCAATAGGCCATGATGACAAAGACTGTAGAACCATGGAGTTGATGAGAGAGAGGAAATTAGATGCATGTAGGGTGCAGGAAGAAATGATGACCGAGCAAGACACACCTCAGTTTAACCAAGAACCAACCCCATACAACACCGCGCAACAACCTTATAACACAATGCAACCACAGTACAACACAACGCAACCCCACTACAATATCACATAGTATAACCAAAAGGCTCAGTATAATGTGTCGTGAGGGGATCAACCTAGATATAGAGGCAGAGGAAGAGCAAGAGGAGGCCTTGTAAGAGGTGTAGGACTAGTGGTATGTCACAATTGTCAACAACCAAGACACTATGCAAGAGAATGTCCACTTCCACCAACGACTTGTATGTATTGTCGTGCATCGGATCATGACACAGAAGAATGTCCTACGTTATTAGGGAATATCCAGGAAAAGAGGAATTAGAACAATCAGAATGTTCAATGGATTTCAAAAGAAGGGAGGGATGAAGGAAGAAGCATCAACATAGTTGCACGTGGAGGAACTAAAACAGGAAACGACACAGTATGACAAGAGCCAGTACAACACCAATGGGTGAAGAAGAATTTCGAACCAAGGAAGAAGTTTGACGCACAGAACAAGAAGGATATATTTAAGCAATCCAGACAAGAATTTTTGAACCTTGACATTGTGTTGACCTCAACCACGCTACGATATGCCTCCATCATTGGATCATACCAAAGAAATGTAGCCCCTGGGACAAGTAAGTACAATCAAATACTTTTTCAAATCATGTGTAAAATTACTAAATGATCCATACTCTATCAAAGTATTACAAAATATGATAGAAATATGTAGCGTAGAGATAGAAGGAAAGCTAGAACAGAAAATAATCAATCACCTACATACAAGAAGGAGAACAAGTAGGGAGTTCAGGATAAACACCATAATTGGATATTTCAACATGGGATATATCATACTAGATCTAGGATCCGAATTCAATGTATTAACCAAGAAGACATGGCAATGTATGGGAGAGCCCACATTAGGATATTCATCCGTTCAGCTGAAACTGGCCAATCAACACAGAGTTCTACCAATTGGGAGACTAAAAGGAGTGACAATAGACCTGGATGGAGTGTGCACTAAAGCTGACTTCAAAGTAATAGAGATAGTGTATGGCACAACACCTTACCCAACATTGCTTGGCTTGGATTGGGAGTTTGATAACCATGCCATAATCAACTTAAAGACACAGAAAATGACCTTATATTCAGGAGAATACAGGTTCATTGTGCCATTAGACCCATCGGAAGGGGAAAGGTTCGTAGAGCATACTTTCTTGGACTTGGAGAAATTATCCAGTTGTACAGAACACCCGCATGAGATGAGGATTATGTAAACCAACTGTATATGGGATACTCAGTTGGCATATCATCACCTCATGTGTGTTAGACTCAAATACAGAGTTAGAGAACTGGCAACAGAGGCTACACGAAGTTTCCACAATAATATGCACAAGAATATACCACACAGTAAGATGGGTAGGTACGGATATAAAGGAACCACCTAGATTCCATGGGTTAAACGATATAGAATCATTCTTGACATGCTATGAAGATGAAGTGTTAGAAAATCAAAGACTCTTAGCACTAGATATAGCACTCAAGGCCACACCTGCAATATGGTGGGGCACACACAAAGAAACAATCAAGGATTGGTACCAATGTAAGCAGTTACTGCACATTAGGTTTGGTGAAAAACAAAGAAGCAATCAACAAAAAAAATATGATGGACAAGGGGCACTAGCAGAACACTTGGATAAGTGCAGAGTGTTGTGTAAGATGACACCCCTAGAGTAATGGCCTCATCACTTCGTACACACATTAGAGGGCATCTCAACAAACTGGTATACAGACCAGGAACTGCATAGAGGAACTACGAGTTGGACAGTACTACAAAAAAAAATTACAATCACTTTCTCATTTGAGCATGAGAACTACAACATATATGCAACACTTCAAAAAATAAGAGGGGTGATATTCATTAATGAAACAAAAGTTGAACTCATAGAAAAAGAACAATAGCATAGTAGAAAGACAGTGAAAGAATTGTTGTCATGCTACCATGTGCAGGAAGAAGGACCAGATGAAGATGATCCATGCAATATTTAGATTGGGGAAGTTGAAGGTGAACGAGAATTGGAAGGTACACCTCTAGAATCAAAAGTAATTTTTGCGTCAATCAAGGTGAATAAATTCAACATTGGGACTGTTGAGAATCCCAAAATGGCCAACATTGGAGACTATTGGGATGAGCAAACAATGGAAATCATAGCAGAGTTACTACACAAGTACAACGGCCTATTCCCCACAACATTCATAGAAATGAAGGACATAGTAGGAGATCTAGGTGAAATGAAGATACCACTTAGAGCCGAGGCAAGACCGATTAGACAACGACCATACAAAATAAATCTGATATATAAGCAAAAATTCAAAGCTGATATCGATAGGATGTTGGAGGCTGGAATCATAGAACCTATGGAAGAATCAAAATGGATAATCCCGATGGTAGTTCAGGAGAAAAAACAAGGCAGGATAAGAATATGCGTCTACTTGAGGAAATTGAATGATGTGTTCCTACACGACCTGTTCCCTACACCTTTCATGGATGAGGTGTTGGAGAACGTAGGAGGACGGGAATTTTATTCATTCACCGACATATTTTCAGGATACCATCAAATCAATAAAGCATTGGAAGACAAATACAAGACCACTTTTGATATAGAATGGGGATCCTATTAGTACACAGTCATGACGTTTGGACTGAAGAACGTACAAACAATATTTTCCAAAGTATTCATAGTTTCATTTAAAGAGATTATCCACCAGTTTATAGAGGTATACTTGGATGATTGGACAATCTATAGTCTGTTGAAAAACCATGTAGAGGTCTTGCGACTGATGTTAGAAAGATGTAGGCAATTCCATATATTGTTAAACATCAAGAAGTGCATCTTCAGAACACCTTTTGGGATACTATTGGGCCATATAGTATGCAAGTAAGGTTTACTAGTAGATCCTACCAAGATTGAAATAATCATTAACCTGCCACCACCAAAATTAGTCTGTCAACTAAGAGAGACATTGGGACACGTGGGATACTACAGGAAATTTATAAAAGGGTACGCACAGATCACCACGCCAATGGAGAAACTGCTAAGGAAAGACACAAAGTTCCAGTGGAATGATGATTGTCAACACGGTCTAGATACACTGAAAGAAAAGATGGCAACTGCACCAATAATAGTATTCCCAGACTGTGAGAAGACATTCCACGTACATGTAGATGCATCAGCCATAGCCCTGGGAGCTATTCTGGCGCAACCAGGAGTAGGGGATTTGGACCATCCTATAGCATTTTCTAGCAGAAAACTTCCAGAATCGGAGAAGAACTACAACACTAAAGAGAGGGAAGGCCTAGATATGGTATACATGCTTCAAAATTTCATATATTACTTACTGGGGAAACATTTCAAGATGTTCACAAACCATTCAACACTCAAATACCTAGTCAACAAGCTAGTGTTGGGGGGGCGAATTTGCAGATGGCTATTGTTGTTTCAAGAATTTGATTTTGAGGTAATAGTCAAGCCAGGGAAGCTAAACGCAAGACCTAATCACCTATCAAGGATCACGAATGGGGAGGAACCTACAAATCTAGAGGAAAACTTTCCAAACGCACAATTATTTTCGGTCCAGATCGTCGATGAATACTTCACAAAAATTATCCAGTACTTAAGTACAGGGACTTTGCCACAGGAATATAACACCATGCAGAAGAAAAACCTAGTAGTCTGGGTTGTAGACTATCAACTCATTGCAGGAAACTTATACAAAATGGGCTCAGATAACATCCTGAAAAGATGTGTGCTAGAGCATGAAAGACAAAGGATTTTAGCAGAAGCCCATGAGGGAATAGCAGGAGGACATTATGCAGAAAAAGATACCACGCAAAATGTATTGCATGCAGGACTATGGTGGCCAACCATTCACAAAGACTCAAAAGAGTATTGCCAGAAATGCGATGTATGTTAGAGGGTTTCTAAATCGAATAGAAGGGATGAGATTCCCTTGTGACCATGGGTAACTTTGCAGGTATTCGACAAATGGACAATAGATTTTGTGGCACCAATTAACCCACCAACAAAAGGAACAGGAGCGACGTACATTATCACCGCGACGAAATACCTGACAAGATGGGCAGAAGCAGCACCAGTAAAATATTGCAGCGGAGAGACAACAACACACTTCCTGTTTGAACAAGTGATCACTAGATTTGTTTTCCCCAGGGTTTTGATAAGTGACCAAGGAACTCACTTCATTAATAGTACTATTAAGGCTATGACTGAGGAATTTGAAGTTCATCATCAAAAGAGTACACCATATCATCCCCAAGCAAATGGAACAATAGAATCCTTTAACAAGATCCTTGAAAATGCACTAACAAAGATCTTTAACGTTAATAGGGATGATTGGGACCTAAATATACCAGCAGTATTATGGGAATACAGTTACACATGCAAGAAGTTGACAGGACAAACACCATTCAGATTGGTATATGGACAAGAAGCAATGGTGCCACTAGAATTTTTGGTACCAAGTCTGCGCGTAGCAATGATTACGAACATGAAAGAATGAGGTTTAGTACATGATAGGCTAAATCAACTAGTGATCATGGAGGAAGATAGGATTCTAGTAAGGTTCCACCAAGAAGTACAGAAAGCAAGGGAAAACTCTTGGCATGACAGACATATCAAAAGGAAAAATTTCAAGGAGGGAGACTTAGTGTTGATGTATGACAGTAAATCCTTTCATCATCCAGGAAAACTCAGAATGCACTGGTTAGGACCATACAAAGTAAAAATGGTCACAGATGGGGGAGTTGTATAGTTGAATGATTTAGGAGGCACAAAACTCAGAGGGATGATCAATGGGAGCCGACTAAAGCTGTATAGGGATAGTCGACCCCGTAGTACTTAAAAAAAAATGCCGTGTGGTGTCATACATCAAAAGATAACAACATAGGTATAGTGCACCTAAAAGAGAATGAGCATGCACACTCAGTAAGGATCTCTTGGCAGAGACAAGGCCAACAATCCTTACAAAGTGAAAACAATGGGAAAGACATATACGGAAAAAGAAGCGCCAACTGTCGAAGACTATCATAATTGAATGCCAAGAAACCACTAACGGGACATCGCATTAATCACGCCAAATGGAGATGGCAAGGGAAATCAATGGCAAGAATGTGGGAACCGACGGTTCAATTAAAACACAATCGCGGTAATGTCTCTGGCAAGCTTCACACGACGCCGATGAAAATCAAGCACGCGGGAGAGGAAAGGTTATTGTGAAATCAGGGAAGGCACATAGAGATTGAGCATACAAAGAAGAGAGTTAAGGTTGCAGAGGTTGTAAAGGCCACTAAGATCGACAAACGACATATTTTACCACCATGGAACCACCTAAATAGGGATGACCAAGGCCTTGTATAAACTGCAATTCAACATCACACAGGAGATACAGTCGTGCCCACACACATATGCAACGGAATTGCAGTAGGACAAGGAAAATTGGGATGAGATGGAATTAGTATGTGAGAAGTCTAAGCATGAGACCAAATATGAGAAGGATCGCACGAATAGGTTGGAGAAGGAATTGGTTGTAGCCTATGAGAAAATCCCAAAGAACGTGCAGACGACCGAACTCACGGTGACATAGAAGATTGATCAGATTGTGCAGAAAATCGATCAATACCAACAGGAGATCGAGCACCTTAGGGAGAAAATCACACCTACCACTCCACCAGAGGTGATGGAGCAGAGGAAGTAGGAGGTATCAACCCAGATAAAGGAGGTAGAGTGACAAGTCCACATGACAACCAACTTGTTTGATAAAGCAACACATCTCTAGACAAAGCTGGAAGAGGCTCAGTAGGTCCAACAGTGGGACCAGGAAGAAGAAAGGATAAGAGAAACTATCCAAGACCTCAAGCAAAGGCAGAATACAATGTCGATCACAGAGCACATCAAAGGAGCGCAGGATATGAAGAAATTGCAGGAAGAACTCATAGTTGTGTAGACAAAAAAAGGAGCATCAGGCTCAAATGGAATCACTCCAAGAGTGAGCAGAAGACGTCACTTCACAGGCAGAGGAAGCCAAAATGAATATGGCAAAAAACCCAGGAAGAGTGTGCAAGGATGGTAAGCAATGAGATTGCAGTGTAGGTATTGGATGCACTCAAGGAGAATACCGTTCAGGCCCAAACGCAAGCAACAAAGCTCACAGAGAAGTTCCAAGTGATCGCAAGAGATATTGACGAATCACACTAGGGTTAGGTGGCTCAGGACGAGCCACATTTTAGTGTTGGGGGCCTGTTGGAAGCAGGTCAAATCAGAAAGAAAGGTTATTTTGGGAAGAAAGGCATGCAAGAGGAAAATGACACTTGGAAGGAAAAGAAGCATGCACGTATGCATGTAAGACCTAATGACGCTAGGGTTAGGTTTTTTGTAATACATTATAATGGTTATTGATCTAGAATATAAATAGGTAGTACTTAGGAGAGAAGAGGAGAGTAGAGAGAGGCTAGTAGAGGGAGATAAGAGGCTAATAGGGAGAGACAAAGAGGAAGGAGAGAGGAAGGGTACTTTAAGAACTTAAGTTGGTGAGCTAAAGAGGGAATGAGCCACGAGGGTTAGATCGCAAGATGAGGATATTGGTGTGATCTAGCCAGCCTCGCATGGATCAAGGAGCCTGCTGAGGGGAGTGAGAATCAAGAATGTAAAGTGCGTGGTGCTATAGTTTTGAAACTGCCATAATAAAAGAGCTTGAGATCCAAATATTTTTGGATGTATCCCAAGATGGGGTGAACCATGGTAATACCTCTGTTATGTGATTGAATGAATGTGTCTTTGTGTCTGATTAGTTGATGAATTTTGAATGAATGAAGTGATTAAGTAGATATGGTATTTCACATGCATACGTAGAATAAACATTATAACAGGATGTTAAATAGACTAGATAAAGGTTGTGACGTATGAGCACAGATCTCTCTCAATCCTAGGTTGCAAACACTTGAGTATTGCAGCCACCCATAAGAGTTATCTCAGGTGAGACTACACAATTCACTTTGTGTACCGTGTTTCCTTCTGGGTAACCAGAGGGGCCGATAGTCTTAAGGGATTTTGTTGGGAAGCTTCTTGGTTATGAACTGGGGTTAATCTGTGATTGTAAATGGCTAAATAGAGAGGGGAAAAACCAACACTTGGGTATTTTGATCCTTGGGTGGTACCTCATCCTGAGGATGATGATTCATACAGAGAATCCATGCCACTTGTAACACACTCAATCCCTTATATGGATTTCTAAAGGATAGGGAATAAAATGTTTTCCTTCCTCAAACATCTTGGATCCTTTTTTTGAGGCCTTCCATACCTTATGCTCGTCAATAGATTTTCATAAATTTCTACTAGGCTCAAAAACGAGCTCACGATTGGGAGATATACCTTTCCAAAGCTCTTCGAGCATTTATTTTTCAAGAGCCACGTTGTGTCCACGTGGATCCATCTCATTTGCACCCTCCTCAATATCTGATGTTCATGGTGGAAGTCCATTCATCTTCCAAACCAACGACGATACTTAAACCTCCTCTAATACATAGGCTAGGGGAAAAAGTCAACGTTCGACACTTTAACGTTGGCCGCCCCTTTTATTTTTTGTACGCGAGTTTTCTAGAGTCCCGAATTCCCAGACTCCCGAAAGGTTTCCACATAGCCCCAGACTTCGGCCCCTTTGGAGCATATGTTCCAACATCCTAGTCTCCCGAAGTGAGACTTCACCGAAGTGTTGGATACAATCTAGATCCAACAGTCAGAAGAGATCCTAAAGGGTCCCCAGATATACGGCTTGTATCGCTTCATGACTTCAGTGTTCTGAGGTACCTTCACCTTGAACCAGACTTCCTTATGGAGTGTCGAACTCCCAAAGTCTCAGGTACTATATACGAAGGCACATACAGGTGGGCCCTGCATATTCCTTTTTCCACATGGACCAAGAGATGAGTTCCGGGTGTGATACGTGGCAAGGCCGAGATGACATGTGGCCCTTTAATAGGTGACACATTTCACGCGTTACTAGGCCTATGGGGTCTGCGAAATGCACGAATCTGGGTGACATGTGGCACATTACTTGTGAGTCCACATCACCCTAGATGACGTCACCTTACTACGTCATCATGAATGATAGCCTTCCAATCCATTCAATATCATGGTCAAGTCGTGTCCACACAACCCCTAGATCGAAGACCTCCATTACTTCGTAACTTTGGCACTCGGAGAGTTCATGGTGTGACCTCCTCCTTGCTCCTAAATTTGTCAACATCGGGCTAGCCATGGTATGAATCTAATATTCAGTATGAGTCCACGTGGTCCCTGGATATACAACTCTTTTTAGTTCATGACTTCGACATTCAAGAGTTTTAAAGGTGAAATACCTTAGTTCTCCTGAAGTGGTCAACGTCGGGCTGACTAAATCGTAGATCCAATGGTTGGGATCATTCCCGACCATCCTCAGATCTACAGCCCAGGTCACTTCATGACTAGTAAGGGGATTGGGGTTTAACATAAGGATGGGTTCCATGGTAACGGGTAAATGACAGCCAGTTTTTGATCCATCATTAGGCCACGGATTCGACAGGTCTCCTGCGGTGTAACTTGGTCTTTTCAATACCTATTTCCTTAGGGTGTCGAACTCCCGAAGTCTCGATCACTTAGCTCCCCCAGGAAATCATCCAAGAGTTCCTAGGCCTTGGTTATATGGATTTTTTTCAATCCCCAAGGGCTATGCTCATACCTCTTGGCCAATATATGGTTAAGTTGTGACATCCCGGACCTCCGAACTCCTAGAGTTTCGAAGCCAATAAGAGTTAGATCCTTTCAAACTAGCACAGGGTTTCTAGACCCTGTTCATAGGGGTCCTCCAAAGGTTTTCAAGGGATACACACACTTAGTTCTCGGTCGAGAATTTTGCTAAGGTCGTGAGCATGAGCCCTCAGTCACACAGATGAAAGGTCTGGGGAATGTGCCCCCTTATCTACACTCTATAAGCATTACATCTCCTAAGCTTACTGGTACCTCAAATGAAATGAGGGGATGCTCCTTGTGTTTATTCCATAGTTTGGGACTTGGAGAGTTCTCCACTCCTACATAGTTGGTGTAGGCTCTGTGCACATTTGTACTACCTCTCGTGAGCCTAATGAACTCCCTTATCTAGGAGGCCCAGAATAACTGGAAGTGTAAACACGCACACGTGAAACTGTGCGCAAGTTCAACAGACTCATAGTTCATTTTTTTTAACTTGAGTCACTACATGGCTTGAGAATTTACATGTACAAACCAACATAGTCAAGACAAAGGTAAAGGAACATAGTCCAACCATCAAGAAAACATGCATATCTCTAAACATTCAAAGGATATCCAACTTTATTTCATAATTACAACTAAAATTACATAGGGTATGAGTATACTTATCTTATTACAGTCGATCACAAACCGACTGACTATGGGTGTGTGCCTTTCCACCCAACCATAGGCTAAGAGGAATTGATTCTTAGCACTCTAGCTAGCCCATTGCCAATCCATGATATCACTAGGGAAATTTCACATTTTCTCATAGGTTTTTTCTCTATCACAGTCTTTGCGAGCTTTATCAGATGCCTCCTCAACATCAAGCTCGCAGTCTCTTACTCGGGTCATGTTCTCCTGTAATACTCTCAGAGATCTTCTTCTCAGTTGGAGAGCCTTTCACGCTATCCTCTCTTATTTGTATGTAGTTTGGTGTCTCTCTTGATCTCTTTAGAGCCTCATGCGTGTGCCTTCTCCTTTTTCGGTCTTCTCCTTGTCTCTATTTTCTATATTTATTTTCCCAGGACGGTTCTCGAGCTATCTTGATCCTTCTATCAGAAGGAAACTCAGGTCATCTTGGTTTGTCAGAACCTGCGGTACTTCGGGATGACATTCTTCAGTCAGACCATGCTTCCATTCATGGGGGTGGTTGATTATCCAACCACCATTCCTTCCTTCATTAACCAATTCCTCTCCCTGGGATCCAGATGAGGCTTATTATCTCAACAAAGGGAATTTGGGTCATTTGAGCTAATGAACCCTCTCCACAGTTTCCTCATTCTTTCCTCTAGTGATATCATGGCCAATACTTCAAGGCTTCACCCCCACAGTCAATTATTGGTAATTCAAACAATAATACATTTACATTGTTCCCATGCCATAGCATGGGGGTCATAATTATTGATTAATTACAAGCTTGGGGAAACATGGGTATTACAATCCCCTCCCCCTTAAAAAGGAACACTGTCCTCGGTGTTCTTTCTCAGTAACATTGGTCAACCCTTTCTCATTCAGCTGCTTCATAATTCTTGACCCTCTTTCTTGGTCAGGTCCTTTTCTGACTCTCTGCCTTCGTCACCTGTCTTCAATAATATTCAAAAATACGAATATTAATCACAACTTTCATGTGTAAACATTTTACTGTTGCATAAAATTCAAGAGAGTTTCATAACTTAACAAAATACTCATATGTGCAGTTCATGGATTCGTATCCACATGGATGTCTTTTTTTCTTGGGTCACTGCTTTTCCTGGACATACCCATTGTGGGAATAATCCCAATCAATAGTGTAGGAGAATTTCCAAAGTCCCTTCTTCCTTGCGGTCACTCACCCTCCAGGCCCATGCTCAAGCATCCCCTTCTTTGCTATACATTTCCTCTGGTGATCCATCTTTCCTTGCCAAGGATTTCTCACACAAGAAGAATTTCAGAGACTTCAATGAGCCTTACAGTTGAGGCGTCCCTCAAAATTCCTATGTTGAGGTGTCCCTTCGGCTTGCCACAACACAACATGTTCTAGGGCGATCATGGCTTACCACAGGGATCTTATGTCTCAATAGCATCATCTCTCATGCCTTACGTCTTGAAAAACTTCATCTATCCTCCCTAGACAGATATTTTGCATCTCTCTTGTATCACAAGTATACAAAATTATGAGAAATCGTTATCAATTTCAAATTCAAAATTTTATTGCAAATTTGTCACCCACATATTTCCAATTTCCACATTTATTTTCAGATTTGTTCCGCATAGGAACCAGATTCACAAGTATGGGAATTTCCTTCCCATAGCATTTTCTCAGCAGATCATTGGTCTTCCTTATGGGCTTACAACACTGCCATATCCAAGACCCTTTTTCTTCCTGTAACTTCAACATTCCTCAACCAAACAAATTAATAGTTTCCATGCACATTATATTTTCAAATGATGCATACTAACATTCCAAGTCATTTTCATATATTCATGGTATAAATCAAAAAGAAAATATTATTATTATGTAATCATCCTATCAACATACTAAATTTTCCAAATGCAAATTTAAATATCAAATGTCTTTAATCAATGTGCCAATATTCATGGCCACATTCACACCTAATGCAACCTTGCATTGGTTTCAATTTTTCCATACTTTATGACAAGCACGTTGCCATGGTGTGTTGGATATTAACCAACCTTTTCACCAAAGGGGTTATTAATTCTCATTCATTATTGCAGCAGGACTGTACTTCCTACTACATGTTGATCGTGATCCCAAATCAACACATATGAAACTAAATGTTTCTCTTGAATGCACCCAATCATTCTTCCTTCATTAGTAACAAGGGTGCCAACACACATGGCCACCCAAATTACTTTTCTCTAACACCTATACAATGTAAGTAGAAATATTGGAAGGTCCTCCTTCCTCAATGGAAAATTCATTGTCTTTCCTTTATGCAAACTTGCATTTCCTCGAAGCAATTCCATGCAATGTGCTAACTATGAGCACCTTTATTCTCAATTTCCCTAGATTGGTTATCGTACCCATCGTACGTTTTACTCCTGCAATTTTCTTTCAAGGATTATAAATCATCTTTGGATGGCATAGGCTCACTCTCTCTATTGTTCAGATTATTTTTCCCTGAATCTTACCCTGCTTGGGTAGCAATGGCATACAACAACCACTCAAAATTGTTTTCATATCATTAGGATAATGAAATATTTTCAGAAGGGATTCCTATAAATTCCCTTCATACGTTATGCAACATAGGTATGAACATTCTTATACCTACTCTGGTTTTTAGCACCCTCTCGTATATTACTTCATCAATGGTGCTTTGTGGGGACTTTTAAAGTCCCTTCAACAATATTTTAACAACAACCTCCTCATAGTTCTCCTTTGCTTGAGGTTGTCCATCACTGGTATCTATCTTTCTCAACATCTCCAACTTCCTTTCTAGACATTTCATATCTCAAAATTATATTATTCTTTATGTAAGATAAGAATGCAAGTATCATAGCTTTTAAATCAATAAAACAGTGTTCAGATATGTACTAGCATATCTCTATGCACCTCATCACATTATTCTTAATGCTTCCATGAGTGCAATGCAAGCAATTCTCAATTGTTTCCACAATCATACAACCATCATCATTATGGTTTCAAAACATTCCCTTTCATTAGCATACCAATTTTCTTGTCCCAGATAAAACATAATACACAACAAGAAAGGAGTTAAGGCTCTTCCCTTCTCCCAAATCCAGCTACATAGTCTAGGACCTTCAGTCCAACTGGGTTATTTTCCAAGGCCTCACTGCCTTTGTTTAATATGGCTTCAACAAATCCTATTCATTCAAACTTACTTACTTACTTACTTATTCTCCTTTCTCCAGTTGTACTTGTCTCCACAGCTGATATTTAATCCTATGACTCTGTTAAACAATCTCAAGCCCTTAGGGTGAGAAAAGTGTTCCTCCTTTTCTCCCCCTTTTTTTTTAGTTTATGCAATCTACTTCTTATTGTGATCTTTCTGCTCTTTTCCTTGAGCAGCCTCAGTTAGGCTCACCCTAAATCTTATGAGACATCAACATGCCTTAATATCAAACCTTTCATTCATAATGAGCCATAACCCTATGCACACAGTACATTACCATTCAGTTATCATAATGGTCTACCCTAATGGGTTAGTTTTCTACTCATCTATTTTGATTTAAAATGTAATCCAAGATTCTTATATAAATAGGATTGTAGCCCACTGCTCAATTCTCAACATTCATTATAGTTGTGACTCCATTCTCCTGACAAAGTCTTCACACAGATATTCCACAGGGGAATCATTCACCATGCAACTTCCTTATTGCATATCCTTCTCTATCTGTGATGGCCTCAACCTTGAATTAGCTTCGGTTGTTTACCAAATATTCCATAAGGAATATAAACATGCATCTATGTTATGCATTCAGATTATGTACCCACACATATTATGGTTTTGTTAACTTACATCCATGATGTACTTAAACATATGCATAATTATAAGCATGTGTGTAGATTCCATAGGTATATTTCACAACCCACCTACATCTCTATTTTAAAATCGATCAACTCATGATTGTTCACAATCATTCTCATGTCACCCTCAAAGGAAGAATCATTTTCCTCTTATCATGACAACATAGCATTCTTGCTTGTTCACTCTTTCATCTATTTATACTAGTCTTTCCTGAGGGAATGGGGCACATTCCCCTTAAGCTAGCATTCAAAACATAACTTTCATGACTCTTCAAAATGGATTCAGCCATGCATCCATGGTATTCACTTAATCTTGGAAAGTGCAATTATTTCCTTACATATCACTCATCAAGGCAATCATATTGTTCCTTTAGTGCACCTATACTCTTACATCATACATGTGCATCACTTGCACATTTAATATCTTTCACACCTAATTGGTATTAATATCTGTCTTCATGTCAATAAGTCTCAAAATGCACTAACCCATGCATTCAAACACATACAAACCTATCCAAAAATTCATCATACAACTCATTTCTTGCACCCTTTCCATGTCATACATGCACATGGACATACAAAATTCCATATCCTCCTCCAAGGACATTGTTTCCATCCTTATGACAAGCCTCATAGGGACACTCAACATCGAGCCTCCCCCCCCCTCAATTGAGATATTGCATTCATTCACATGATATCGACCTGTAATTTTAGTAGACATAGTCATAACTATGTTTCCCTTTCTATGTGATAACAACTAGCAAGAAAACGCTCTTGCCTCAACTTTCATGTAAACACTTTCCATTCATAAATACATTATGGGCAATTATAACCATGCCCAAGGTAATAAAAAAAACCAATCTAGCTTCCAAGTTCCAATTGGTCTCGATCAACATACCTTCTGATCAAGGAAATCCTTTTCTACATTCCCTTTACTAGGGTCAATTATATCTATATGGCTACCATCCACCACTGGATGTCAATATGACAAATTGGGCTTCTAGAAGTTCCCCAACACTTCCTTTACCACATTCAGGATCAACATTTAATCAACCATTTTACCTTATTTATAATAAATTTTAATGTCTAATAACATTTGGACTATTCCCTTAATCCCAAATACGATTTCAAATTATGTTACTTAGTAAGTATTCTAGTTCAGAATTCCAGAGTATTTTTAGTTCATAATCAGTCTTAACCATTACACATAGAATTATTCCTTTTGTTCAGTAATAGTCAGGGATGGAGATCACTCTCCTCCTCCCATAAGAATTATGGCATATTAGTTTCCTATCCACCAAGAAAGGGAGGTTGTTGTGATTTATCACTCAATCACTTTATATTTATACAACTCTGTTTATTAGCTTGATTAGAAAAACCCTACCCAACAATTCTTGTACCTAGAAACAAAATTTGTTTCTCAATTACCTTCGAAACCTGAGATTTGTGCATGCTTTCCCTTTTCATAGAATGGTCACTAGACTCATTCCTCTGATCGTGAGGGATTATACACATATAGAAGGTTTATCCCTTCATTAAAGAAATAATTATTACTACTACGTATCCTTTCGATCCATTCTCATCCTAGTCTTATGACTGTACAACAACACATACAATTGCATAGTGAAGTCAACTTGTTTATTTGGAAACTCTAGAAAAACAATGCATATTTCCAAAACATCTATAAAATGCAGTAGGTTTCATTCCTTTCTTTGGTAGAGGCCTAACTGAACCTCTTAGGAATGCTAAGATAGGCCTAATCAAGCCAAGTGTACTCGGTGTCATTCTCTGATACCAATTTGTAACACACCCAATCCCTTATATGGATTTCTAAAGGATGGGGCATCAAATTTTTGACTTCCTGAAAAATCTCGGATCCTTTTTCCGAGGCCTCCCATACCTTTTGCTTGTCAAGAGATTTTCACAAACTGCTACCAGGCTCAAAACCGAGCTCAGGATTGGGATATATTCCTTTCCAAAGATCTTTGGGAATTTATTGGTCAAGGGACACGTGGCATCCACGTGGATCCATATCATTTGCACCCTCCTCAATCTCTGACGTCCACAGTGGAAGTCCATTCATCGTCCAAACCAACGAAGATACTTAACCCTCCTCTAATACATAGGCTAGGGGAAAAATCCAAAGTTCGACACTTTAGTGTTGGGTGCCCCTTTTATTTTCTGTACACAGGTTCTGCGAAGTCCCGAATTCTCAGACTCCTAAAAGGTTTCCACATAGCCCCGGCCTTTGGCCCCTTTGGAGCATATGTTCCAACATCCTAGTCTCCCGGAGAAGGAATTTTCCAAAGTGTCGGATACAATGTAGATCCAACTGTCAAAGGATATCCCAAAGGGTCCCCAAATCTACGGCTTCTATCACTTCATGAATTCGATGTTCAAAGGTTCCTTCACCTTGAACCATACTTCCTTCCAGAGTGTCGAACTCCCAAAGTGTAATATTTCCCTGTAGAGCCCCAGTTGTAATTATGAATTGTAAACATATTTGATAGGCTGGTGAGCCGAGTTATAATCAGCTAGGAGGCTTATGTGGTGATTAGGCCAGAGAGCCTAGGATGCTAAGGCCATGAGCCTGTTTTGTATATGTAATTATGAAAAATATTTAATAAAATATACACATCGTTGCGTGCAGACTGACCATGAAGAAAGAGTGATGGGAGACTAAGCTTCCACAGAATGGGTAAGGGAGAGGGGGATGAGAGGTAGGAAGAGGGGTTGCGCTTGAGGTCTTAAGTCCTTAAGAATAATATTTTATTATTATTCCAAAACCATGTGAAATTTATGTTTTATCCTAAGTCCTCAGAAGGACAGGTGACTCCAAGGGGGAGGAGCATGCTTCATGGATGACATGTGTTAGCCCAAGCACATGCAATTTAACCCAGGAAATAAGCAATGTTGAGGGTTTGACCTCCCATTCTCCATCCTCCGTCTAAACTCGTGGGTGTCCATGATCGACCTCTGTTTCAGTGTTTGTTCTAGGGAATCCTTACCTGAACCGTTAAGTCTTTGCATGGGATCTCTGTACACCCTCATGCATCCCCGAAACCTGAGTTGTTAGTCTGTCCTGTATTGTTGTTTGGGGAAAACCGAATGTCTCATAATTGTTGAGCCTTGTTATGTTGTAGCATCTATCTATCACCAGTTTTGGGAAGCCCATGTCTGTGTTTCCAGTGGATTATTGTGGTCACGCAGTGCTTGACTGTGTGTGGCTTGTGGACCATTGTATGTTCGTGTGGAGCCTCATGGTTGCCCGACTGTGTTTGAAATCGATTTGAAGGAAACCGGTTGTATGACCTGTGTCTAACTTCTCTCCAGGTGAGGGAGGTGATTGTTGTTGAAGAGGCAGGTTTTACCAAGCATGTGAGTGACTCTCTCCAGGTGAGAGAGTGCACGGAGGAAGGAGAGAGATCTTGGAAGGAACCTTGTAGCTTCAACAGAGCTTAGATATTTCTAGTCCGTTCTATTGCTGAAGCCCAAGGCAAGGGAGGTTAGCAGCCGAAGGACTGTCTAGGTGACAAAGAAGGTGTATACTCCTGGGGTGGAACAACTATGTGGGGAAGGAGAGTCTGTGGACAGTGGGCATAAGTGGTTCCTGGGAGAGAATCCTCCTTCTTTTACGTGTATTCTTCCTGTAAACCTTACCTAGCCTAGGATTCCTTACCCGATGGAGCTTAGTCCCAGCTCGGGGGTGACCTACTACTGAGAGTGATGAGCAGCGTGGTCTAAGGTTGGGAGGTTCATGGAAGGTCTACACACAGTTGGTTGAATTACCATGGTTTCAAAGATAAGTATCATCTTATGCTTAATATTATGTTTTGCATGCCTGTGATGCTTATATGTATCATGTATTCTATTGTGCATATGAATTATTGTTAATTCCAGGGATTATTTATGTTAGTAGTAATCTTGTGCTTACTCTAAGTTGTTTAGTTAAATATGTTAATTAGGTTTAATATGCGTGTTATATATATATAAGTATGAGAATTTTCCACGTGGAAGCGTTTTCCCGGCCAGTGGGATGACGGCTGGGGGCATTACAGAAAGTCTCAGGTACTAGATACGAAGGCACCTACATGTAGGTCTCGCATATTCCTTTCACCACATGGACCAAGTGGTGAGTGCTAGGTGTGATACACAACAAGACCGATATGACATGTGGTTGTTCAGTGGGTGACATGTGTCACACATTACTGGGCCTATGGGGTCTACAAAACGCATGAATCTGGGTGACACATGTCACGTTACTTGTGAGTCCACATAACACTAGATGACATCACCTTACTATTTGATCTTGATTGATAACCTTCCAATCCGTTCAATCTCATGGTCAAGCCACATCCATGTAACCCCTAGATCGATGACCTCCATTAATTCGTAACTTCGTCATTTGGGGAGTTCGTGGTGTGACCTCCTCCTTGCTCCCAGAGTAGTCAGTGTTGGGTTGACCATGGTCTAAATCTAATAGTGAATATGAGTCCATATGGTCCCTAGATATACATTTCTCATTAGTTTATGACTCCGACATTCGAGAGTTTTGGAGGTGCAATAACTTAGTTCTCCGAAAGCGGTAAACGTTGGGCTAACTACATCATAGATATGATGGTTGGGATCATTCCCGACCATCCTCAGATATATGGCCCATGTCACTTCACGACTGGTAAGGGGATTAGGTTTTAACGTGAGTACGAGTTCCATGGTAATGGATAAATGATCACTAGTTGTCGATCCACCGTTAAGCCACTGACTCGCCAGGTCTCCTACGACATAACTTGGTCTTTGTAATGCCTATTTCTCGGGGCCATCGAACTTTCAGAGTCCCGACCACTTACCTCCCCTATGAACTCATCCTAAGGTTCCCAGGCCTTGGTTGTCTGGATTTTTTTCAATCCCCAAGGTCTACGCTCATACCTCTTGGCCAAGATCTGGTTAAGTCGTGACATCTTGGAGCTCTAAACTCCCAGAGTTTCGAAGCCAATAAGGGCTAGCTCCTTTCGAACTAGCGTAGGGTTCCCAGACCCTGGTCATAAGGGTCCTCCAAAGGTATTTGGGGGATACACACACTTAGATATCAGACAGGGAATTTTCTAAGGCCATGAGCATGATCCCTCGGTCACACATATGAAAGGTCTAGGGAATGCACCCCCTTGTCTAGACTCTATGAGCGTTATACCTCCTGATCTTTATGGTACCTCAAATTAAATGAGGGGACACTCCTTGTGTTTCTTCCATATTTTGGGACTTAGAGTGTTCTCCACTACTACGTAGTTGGTGTAGGCTCTGTGCACCTTCACACTACCTCTCTTGAGCCTAGCGGACACCCTTATCCAACAGGCCCAGAATAACTGGAAGTGTAAACATGCACACGTGAAACTATGTGCAAGTTCGTCAGACTCACAGTTCATTTACATGGATTGAGCATTTACATGTACAAACCAACACAGTCAAGCCAAAGGTAAAGGAACACAATCCTACCATCAAGAAAACATGCACATCTCTAAACATTCACAGCATATCCAACTTTATTTCACAGTTACAGATCAAATTACATAGGGTATGAGTATACTTATCTTATTACAGTCGATCACCAACTGACTGACTATGGGTGTGTGCCTTTCCACCCAATCATAGGCTCATAGGCATTCATTCTTAGCACTCTGGCCACCCTCGTGCTAAGCCATGATATCACTAGGGAACTTTAGTAGTTTCTCAGAGGTTCTTTCTTTTTCACAGTCTTTGTGAGGTTTA
The DNA here is from genome assembly GCA_009831015.1 of Picea engelmannii. Classification (NCBI taxonomy): domain Eukaryota; kingdom Viridiplantae; phylum Streptophyta; class Pinopsida; order Pinales; family Pinaceae; genus Picea; species Picea engelmannii. Next base: position 265,273 of record ML792119.1, on the reverse strand, counting down.
TCAGATGCTTCCTCATCATCAAGCTTGAATTCTCTTACTCAGGTCTTTTTCTCCTATAATACTCTCAGATATCTTCTTCTCATCTAGAGAGCCTTGCACATTCTCCTCTATTCTATGTATGTTGTCTGGTGTAACATCCCCGACCACCCATGGCTGGGCCACACTACATGAGAGAATGTTTTCGTTCTCGCCCTGTGGAACATACTGTAACATACCCAGTATCCAACTGAGTTATGCCACATAAATTTTTCTAACTGCATGTAATTAAAATATATAGATAGGGAAATCTTGCAGAAACATTATATAAAAAATGTAAACATACAAATACATCTGTAAATACATGGATTCACACTGAAATAAAAGTAACATATACATGCAACATATACAGGAAATACCCATAAAAATAAACACAGTTATAACCGCGCATATGACAACCTATAAAAATAAGCACGTAAATAACAATGCAACATGTAAATTTATCACACAATTGACACTTATCTTGGTAATAATGTCACCAACTGCGTGCAAAACTTCCAAGAACCTCCCAGCCTTAGACCACACTGTTCATCACTCTCAAAAATGAGTCACCCCCGAGATGGGACTAAACTCCACCCGGGTAAGGGATTCCTAACTAGGATAAAGGCTCATAGACAACAAGAAAGACTCTGTCTCCGGTGCCAAATCAAACTAACAACCTACAGTCCCTCATTCCCCACATGCATGTCCCACCCATGAAGTGTGGCCCTTCTCTGCTCAACAGTCCTTCGGCTGACCCACTTCCTTTCCGGACTTCAGCAATAGGCCAGACAGGAAATCTCAGAGCATTGTAGCTGCAGTTTAGCACCTTAAGGAAATCACTTCCCAACAATTCTCTCACCTAGAGAATTTTTCACGGGCCTGACAACCCACTTCTTCAGTCCAGCTCCCAAGCTAACCAGATATACCAACACAAAATGGCTATGGATATAGGTTCAGGTACAATCATGAAGATACGAAGGATAGCTCAATAGTGTGTGAATTCTCACGGATGATTGACTGGATGACTCAATGATGGAAGGAATGATTGCCAGAATGATGGGAGAGTGTGTGAAAATGAACTAAGTCTCAGCAATATGTATGCATGTCCCCAACTTGACACTTGTCATGTTGGGAGATACTTTGGCCCACTTGTCCCCAACTTTAGGACTTAGGATAAAATAATTATCCTTACTTTATGATTAAAGAAATATTAATATAATATTACTTTTTGGCATAAGCTCCCTAGCTTAGCTCTTTTCCTTAACTTTTTTCCCTCCCTTTCCCTAACTTGTGGATTTTATTCCCCCATCTCTTTTATCGTGGCCGGTCTGTGCGCAATGATTTATTTTATATTAATCATGAGATATATACAAAAAATAGGCGCACTGGCCTTTAACATCTAGGCTCTCCGGCCTAATCAAAACATAATCATCCTAGATTATAATAACTGGCTCACCAACATATAAAACATATCTTATACACAAAGGCTCACTGGCCTCAATATCATGCGTACTTAAGATGTTGCACGTGGTATCCTGGAATGTACACACTTCATCATTTTACTGCACATTACATGCACACACTATGCCATGAAGGTGCATACGAAAAAATGATATCAATTAGCTCACTAGCTTAAGAAAATTTGCATTTACATTTACAATTGGGTTCAGCCTAGGGATATTACAATCCCCTCCCCTTATTTATGCATTGTCCTCAGTGCATCATGTACACATATACAACAAAATTTCAGACATCCTCAAAAAGATGCGGGTATTCTACCCGCATTGCATCCATGCTCCCAAGTAGTGTCCTTAGGATCATACAAGGTCCATTGGACCTTTACAAGCCCTATGGCTTGATTCTGGAGCTGTTTGATTTTCTGGTCCATAATGCATACTGGATGCACTTGAAAAGTGCCCTCTTGTTCCACCTAAATCACATTCCAATCAATAACATGATTATCATCAGTTATATATTTCTTTAGCAGTGATACATGTAATACATTATGAATAGACATAGATGCAAGCAATGAAATCATATAAGCTACTGGCCCAATCCTCTCTAGGATTTCAAATGGCCCACAATAGCGAGCTGCCAACTTTGAACAATTTCCCAACTTTAGGAAACTTCTGTTGGCCCTCACTTTCAAGAATACATGATCTCCCACATTAAATTCCCTGTGAGTTCTACCCTTATCAACATAGTTTTTCTGCCTGTCTTGGGAAGCCTTTAAATTTTGTTTTATTTTCAACATTTTCTCTTCCATTTCCCTGAGAAAATCTAGCCCAACCACTGCTCTATCTGTTGGGTTATCCCAACTTACTGGATTGTTGCACTTTCTACCGTAAAGTGCCTCAAATGGACTCATCTTTAGAGATGCTTGGTACCCATTGTTATAAGAAAACTCTACTAAGTGTAGGTATTCATCCCATTTTGATGGTTTATCCATCACATACATCCTCAACATATCCTCAATCACTTGATTCACCCTCTCTTTTTTTCCATTTGATTCTGGATGATAAGTTGTACTAAATTCAAATTTGTTCCAAATCCATAAAATAACCCTTTCCAAAAATTTGAGGTAAATTTTGGATCTCTGTGAGACACAATTGTCTTGGGTATGCCATGTAATCTAGCAATTTCTCTCATATAAACATCAGAAATGTTCCTTTCCTTGTGAGTGATCTTAACTGGAATAAAATGAGTAGCTTTAGTAAGCTTATCCACCACTACCATGATAGAATCATGTTTCTTGTTTTTTATGGGTAGTTTAGTGATGAAATCCATGGTTACAACTTCCCATTTCCACTCAGGAATGGGTAATGGCTGTAGAAAACCAGCTAGGTGTCTATGCTAATATTTTACCTTTTGACATTCCAAACATCTGGTAATAAAATCAACAACCTCTTTCTTCATACCTGGCCAATAATATTGGCTTTTGACAACTGCAATAGTTTTCTGATATCCTGGGTGCCCAGCATAAGGTATGTTATGCATTTCTCTCAATATCAGATTTTTCAATTCCTGAGAATTTGGTACATAAATTCTTCCCCTGTACATGAGAATTTCATAATTATCTAGCTTGTATTCTTCAATTTTCTGCTGTAAATTACCTTGTTGTAATTTTTCCCTTAATTCCTTGTATTGCAAATCTAATTTTGCAGCCTTTAAAATTATGTCTTTCAAATATGATTGGTACATGGTAATGGTTTTAGCATGCATTTAATGCACTCTTATGATGAGTGCATCATCCACTTTGTTCTCTTTCCCCTTGATATGCTTTATATCAAAGTCATATTCACTTAGAAATTCTAACCATCTCCTTTGTCTAGCATTTAGAGTTGGTTGATCAAATAAATATTTTAGACCATTGTGGTATGTCCTCAGCTCAAACCTTTTCCCCATGAGGTAGTGTCTTCATTTCCTCAATGCATGCACTATGGCTTCCAACTCCAAATCATGAGTGGCATAGTGTCTCTCATGCTCCTTCAACTTCCTTGATTCATAACATATAACAAACCCATTTTGAGTGAGGACTCCACCAAATCCTTCTTTGCATGCATCTGTGCATACAATGAAGTCTTCATTTGGGTTTGCAATCCTTAGTATTGGAGAACTTGTTAATAATTGTTTCAAGTGTTGGAAACCCTTTTCACAATCCAATTTCCACTAAAACTTCACACCCTTTCTTTGCAAGGAAGTGATTGGGTGTGCAATCTTTGAAAATCCTTCAATGAATCTCCTGTAGTAGCCTGCAAGGCCCATGAATGATCTGACCTCTGTCACATTCTTTGGCACTGACCACACTATAATGGCTTCTATCTTCTCAGGATCCACTGTTATCTCCTCCTTTGAAATGATATGTCCCAAATGGTGAATTTTCTTCTGATAAAATGAGCACTTGCCCAATTTGGCATACAACTGATGCTCCCTCAATACTTGCAACACCATCCTCAAATGATGCTCATGCTCTTCTTCGGACTTGGAATTATAAGGATGTCATCCAAAAAGACAATGACAAACTTGTCTAAATATTCTCGGAAAACAACATTCATTAAGCACATGAAAACACCTGGTGCATTTGACAACCCAAATGGCACCACTATGAACTCATAATGACCATACCTTGTCCTGAAGGTGGTCTTTCTAATATCTTCCTCTTTAATACTTACCTGATGGTATCCTGACCTGAGATCTATCTTTGAAAATATCTTGGCATCCTTCAATTGATCAAATAGATCATCAATCCTTAGCAGAGGATACTTGTTCTTTACAGTCACTTTATTCAACTGTCTAAAATCAATGCACAATCTTAATGTTCCATATTTCTTCTTCATGAACAAGACTGGGTGTTAAGAACCAAATATCAATATAGCATAGAAAAACCTCAAAATAAGTACTCAACGCCTTGAAAAAGAGAGAAATTAAGATAATAAGCCTCTTCGAGGGGGAAACCTCCTTATGCCCACATAAATTTATAATTACAAGATTATTCCAAATGAAAATGTCTCCTTGGTATATATAGGAGACTAGGAGGTATAATTACAACTAATGGACTAAAGATGACATAAATAAAACAACATTACTAATGTAATATGCCCCAATTAAGGGATAATGAGGCATTATTTAGGGCTTAACATGCCCCTCCCCTTGAGACAAGTGTTGTCTGCAAGGCTTGAGTAACTCTGGATTCTTCTGTATAAAAGACTCAACTTCCCAAGCTGAATCTTCAGCAGGTAGTTTCCTCCATTTAATGAGATACTCTGAAATGGATATATTCCTTAGGTGGCGAATTCTTGTGTCAGTGATGGATTCAGGATCCAATATGATTTTTCCTTCCTCGTCAAGTTCTGGAAATATAGGTTGAACTGGGATCTTGTCACCTATAACCTTATTTAAGCATGAAACATGGAAAATTGGGTGTACTCGTGAAGATTCAGGCAACTCCAATTTGTATGCCATAGTACCAATATTTTGCAACACCTTATAAGGTCCATAGTACTTTGGTGATAATTTATTATCCTTCTTGTCTTGCTTGAGGGACATCTGTTTGTATGGTTGTAGTCTTAGAAACACCCAATCTCCTACTTCAAAACTTCTTTCACTACGATGTTGATCTGCTTGTTGTTTCATGTGATTTTGTTCAATGGTTAGGTTGTCCTTTAATATTTAGATAACTTGTTGTTGGTGCTCGATGTGATATTCCACTACTTGAACCTTAGATTTTTCTTTTAGAGAAGAAGTGATGGAATGAGGGTGGTATCCATAGAGTGCCATAAATGGTGTCATTTTTGTTGCAGTATGAAAGGAAGTGTTATACCACCATTCTTCCAAGGGTAACCATTTGAACCATTGTGTTTGTTTATTGGAGACAAAGCAAAGAAGGTAGCCTTCCATACATTTGTTCACTATCTCAGTTTGTCCATCATATTGAGGATGATAGGATGATCTATGAGCCAATTGAGTATCCAAACAAGAAAATAATTTTGTCCAAAAATGTCCAGTGAAGATGGGATCTTTGTCACTTACAATAATCTTTGGGTTGCCATGCAACTTTTGAACTGTCTCCATGAATGTGGTGGCAACTGTACTAGATTTGAAGGGATGAGAGAGTGCACAAAAGTGTGCATACTTGGTCAGTCTATCAACAATCACCATGATGACAATCTTTCCTTCAGACTTCGGTAACCCTGTGATGAAATCCATGGAAACCTCCTCCCAGTGTTGACTTGGGATGGATAATGGTTGTAAAACACCTGGGGTCTTAATTGTTTCCACCTTATTTTGTTGGAAAACCAAACTTTCTTCCACAAACCTTTGAACATAAGTTTTAAGGCCATCCCAAAAAATTCCCTTCTTGACCCTATGGTAGGTTTTCAAAAATCTTGAGTGCCCTCCTACTGGAGAGGTGTGCAATTACAATAGTACCTTTTGTTTGAGTTGGGATTTCTTACATAAATATAAGCGATCTTTGTACCATAGTGAATCATTTTTCCATGTAAATGTATCTGATGCACTGGAATCCTGCTACAACCTTTGAATGAGAGTCAACAATTTTTCGTCATTCTTCCATTCATCCCTTGCTTCTATTATCCAATCAGGTTGGATGATTGTGATAGCATAGAGAAAGGCCTCAACATCTTCATCATTTCTTGAGAGTGCATATGCCACAACATTTTTCTTCCCTTTTTTATAGATGATTTCAAAATCATAACCTAATATCTTGGTTACCCATTTTTATTGTTCTTTTGAAGATAGTCATTGTTCCAAGAAGTAATTAAGACTATCATGATCTGTTTTGACCTTGAAGTGCCTACCTATTAGGTAAGGACGCCATTTCTTCAATGCATGTAGTATTGCCATCATTTACTTCTCATAAATGGGTTTGTGTAAGTCCTTTCCCTTGAGTGGTCGAGTTTCAAAAGCCAAGGTCCTTCCTTCTTGTATTAGGAAAGCACCAATTCAATTTCCCAAGGCATCACATTCCACTAAAGGTTTTTGTGAAGTCTGAAGTGGTCAAGACAGGAGCTTATCACATCACCTCTTTAAGCTGTTCAAAAGATTTAGTTGCCTCTGGAGTCCATGAAAATTCATCCTTCTTAGTTAGTGCCATTAAAGGTGCTTCTATTCTTCCATAGTGTCGAACAAACTTGCGGTAGTAACCTGTCAAACCAAAAAATCCTCTAAGATTCTTCAATGTTTTGGGAATCGGCCAGTTTGTCATGGCCTTAATATTGTTAGGGTCTACCTTGACACCTTCATGAGATACAATATGACCCAAATACTATACCTCCTTCACTCCAAAGAAACATTTGGATGGTTTGGCATATAGTTGTTTCTCCTTAGTAGTTGTAGCACCATTTCAACATGTCACACATGATCCTCCCAAGACTTGCTATAGATTAGTATATCATCAAAAAATACTCACACAAATTTTCGAAGGAAGGGCTTGGAAATGGAATTCATCAAACCTTGGAATGTGGAAGGTGCATTTGTAAGGCCAAAAGGCATGACCAAAAATTCATAATGGCTTTCATGAGTTCAGAATGTTGTTTTTGGGATATCTTCTTCCTTCATTCTAATCTGGTGATACCCTGAACAGAGATCCAACTTTTTGAAATAGATTGCTCCATGTAGTTATTCTAACAATTCATCAATGATGGGGATATGAAACTTATCTTTAATAGTGATCTTGTTGAGCTCTCTATAATCTGGACACATATTCCATGAGCCATCTTTCTTGAATACCATTACCACTGGTGCAGAGTAAGAACTTTGGCTAGGTCTAATAATGTCAGCCTCTAACATTTGTTCAACCATGCACTCAATTTCACTCTTCTAGGCATAAAGGTATATGTATGGCCTGATGTTAGGAGGAACACTCCCAGGAATTAGGTGAATATCATGATCATGATTTTGAGTGGGTGGAAAACCTTTGGGAATATCTTCAAATAATTTGGAATTCTTATCAATGATCCCTTGGAGATCTAGAGGAATAGATGGCTTAGATGTTTGAACATCTAGTGAGCATAGTTGTTTAATAACACCTTGATGCCCCTTTTTCAATAATTTTGTCATGCCATTAGAGCTTATCACCTTACAGGGTTTCCTTGTGATACCTCTTAACTCAATTTCTTTTCCTTCCAATGAAAATTTCATGAAAAGTTCTTGAAAATTAAAAGCCATCATTCCTAATGATTGTAACCATTAGATTCCTAGTGCAACATCAACACCACCCATGGGTATATCAATCATTGGACTATTCATTACATATTCCCCCATAGTAAGATTGATCTTATTGCATTTTCCTGAGAAATTGATAGTTCCTCCATCTGCAATCATTACATGAGACTATGGCGCTGGATATACAAAGCAATTGAGAGCTTTGGATAATTTATAGTGAATGAAATTATGAGTACTACCAGAATCAATTAGGACTATTACCTTTTCCTTGTTGATATATCCTTCGATCTTGAGGGTTTGAGGAGTGCTAATTCCAACCAATTCATTACATGATATCATGGGAGTCAACTCTTCAGACGAAATTGCTTCTACGTTTTCATCTTGAGATGGTTCTTGTTCTTGTTCTTCTTCCTCTTCACAATCTATGTAGAATAATTTATTCTCACCACACTTATGTCCCTTACTGTACTTTCTGTCACAATTAAAGCATAAACCTTTTTCTTTTCTTTCCTCCAATTGTTGAGGTGTCAACCTTGTAGGTTGAGGTGTTTTAGAAGAAGGAGCATTATTATCTCTATAGCTGTTAGGATTGGTCCTTCTAGTAGCCATATCCATATTTTTACATTCAACATTTCATGCCACCCTAAATTCATTCTCCAATGATTTGGGTTCCGAATGGTGAACCTCATGTTGAATGTTATCCTTTAAAGTTCCTATGAATACATCAATCAAGTGCTCATCTGGAATATTTGTTACCTTTATATTCAATCTTTGGAAGTTCTCAATGTGCTTTGTAACTTAACCCTTTTGCTTGAGATTTATCAATTGGCTAAAGAAGGTATTGCTCCTTGTATCCTCATAGTGTGCTATCATTTCTTCTGTAAAAATTGTCCAAGTGACGAGTGATTTGCGAGAAAAAAGCCATTGATACCATACAAATTGATTGGGTTCTAAATATAAAGAAGCAATTCGTACCTTTTGTGTATGTGGCACATTATGTAGAGAAAATAATTGCTCCATCTGAAGTATCCATGTGATTGGGTCCTTGCCATCAAACTTCATCATATTGATCTTAGGAACGTGGTTGGTCTTCAACCCAAAGTTGGAGTTTCTCCATTCTTGATTCATATTCCTTGTGTACTCATCATGAATTTCATGGGACACATTTTCACTTTCAGGTGTCCTCTCTATTAGGAATTTTATCATTCCTTCCATGATCTCCCTTTTTAAACCATCCATATTAGTATCCATTATTGCCTCCAATTTAGCTTCAGTTGAATCCATCATCCCTTGTAGTTCATCTTTTGTCACTGTCTTCTTTTGTAATTCATTTATGTCCCTACGCATTTATTCACCTTCATCAAGAGTCCAAGTAGGAATTTTTGGAGGCTTATTTGGTGTAGAAGTTCCCTTTTTGGGTGGCATATTGGCCAAGTATCACTTTTGAACCTTGATTTTGAGGTGGTTCTACTAGACAATATTTCTTCTGTTGTATCTCCAAAATTTTGGCCCTTCTGGGTATGAGACTTTCCTTTTTGTAGTTTTTTGATATTTCTTCTCTGAAATTCCATAGGTCTGATCAAAATTGGATGTGCCAAGTGGAATTTACGGTAACTTCCCCACAACTTGCTGATTTTTTTCCTTTCCAGGAGATCTCACTTTTATAGCATGCCCTGCACAACATTATTGATATAAAATTCTGAAACTCTTACCAGAAATACTATAGACTATCCACTATCCAATGCAACTAGTCTCACTCAATTTGGATATTCTAGGAAGAAGTTATGATTGTTTTACCTGGAACACCTTCTTGAGACTAGTCAATAGGACTAGTCAGATACCCTATCTTCCATAGGGTGTATCTACAAATGTAATATACTTGAAATGTTTACCACAGATACCTTACTAATTTATGTGAATAGCCTCCAGATTTTAGGGTCTGAAACATTACAGAAATTTTTTTATAGCGATAATTCCGCAATGACTCAGTTCAGGATGATTCCTGAACCCTATCTTGCACAGGCTGTATCTCCGAAAGTGTAAGGCCTCAGGAGATGAAATTTTAACCCAACGTACCTTGATCCATCTAATAAATATCCTCCAATCAGTTCCTTCTGAAACATTGTAGAAAAAATATTTATAGCTAAAATGCCAAGGTGTCTCAGATGTAGCAGCGAAACCCCAAGACCTTGAGCTCTGATACCATATGTTAAGAACCAAATATCAATATAGCATAGAAAAACATCAGAATAAGTAATAAACTCCTTTAAAAAGAGAGAAATTTCGATAATAAGCCTCTTCGAGGGGGCAACCTCCTTATGCCCACATAAATGTACAATTACAAGATGATTCCAAATGAAAATGTCTCCTTGGTATATATAGGAGACTAGGAGGTATAATTACAACTAATGGACTAAAGCTGACATAAATAAAATAACATTACTGATTTAATATGCCCCAGTTAAGGGGTAATGAGCCATTATTTAGGGATTAACACTGGGGCACCCCAAGGTGACACACTTGGGCGTATATACCCCTTCTTCAAAATTTCTTCAAGCTGCATTTGCAACTCCTTCAGCTTTGGTGTACTCATTATGTAAGGAGTATTTGACACTAGAGCTGCTCCAGGCATTAAATTTATAGAGAAATCAATGTCTCTCTTTGGGGGTAGTACTGGTACCTCCTTGAATACATCTTCAAATTCTTCCAGGACTGGATGATCTTCCAAATTTGGCACCTTATCTTTAGGTGTCTCTTCCATATGTGCTGCAAATATTTGACACCCTTTTCTGTAACATTTCCTCAGCTACAATGACGAAATTTCTTTGATGATTACTACCATGGGAATTCCCTGCACTCTTCTTAGGTTCCCTTCCTCATCCAAGTAAGTAAATGCTTTGTTATGACAGTCTAGGAGAGCATGATGTTGGTCCAACCAATCCATCCCAATTAGACAATCATAGGAACCTAAAGGAAAGATGTTCAAATATGCCTTGGTGTTCAGTCCATTCATGTCCATAAGGCATGAATTAACCATCTCATTAAATTTTCTTTTGGCTCCTTTAGCCAGTTGTACCAACCAAGATTTTCCATGCTTGTTTCTTGGAAAATGCAAACTTTCCACCATCTTAGGATTTATATAACTATGACTAGCTCCTAAATCAATTAAAATAGCAATGGTTTGGTTGTTGATCATACCTTCCACTTCAATCATGTGTGATTGATACTCTACTTGCTTGTTATCCAGGGCTGCATAGATCCTTGGTACATTTCTGCCCATGTCCTCCACTGTTTCATCTTGCTGTACATTGTGAACAGTTCTCCCTTTTTCACCTCTGTGAGGACAATCTCTATACATGTGATCTCCTTTACAACCCCAACATTGAATAGGTGGTTGCCTTGGCCTTTGAATCCCTGTCTCAATCGTTCTAAGTTCTCTAGGAGTTTGTTGTCCCTGAGGATTGTTTATGAAGAATGATGGCTTATTCCCCTCTGATCCATCTTGAATTTCTTTTTATCTTCCCAATATTTTTGGAAAGTTGGCCTTGCTTTATGCTGATCATATAGGCATTTAGCTCTCCTTATGGTCTCCTCCAATGTATTGGGATCATCATACTGTATTTTGTCACTGATAAATGAGGGCAATCCACTCAAATACCTTTGAATCTTCACTCTCTCATCCTTGATGAAAGATACATACTTGAATAGTACTAAGAACCTTCTTTCATATTCATCTATTGTCATACTCCCAAGCTTGAGTTCAAATAACTCTTTCATTTTCTTGTCATAGTATCTCTTAGTCAAGTATTTCTTCTTAAAATACTTCTTGAATTCCCTCCAAGTAACACTTTTCTCTTTAATGTGTTGCACCTGCACAAGTTGATCCCACCACATGGATGCCTTTCCCTTGAATTGATAGATGGAAATTATACCTTCTACATGAGAATATTTATTATGCAATTGAAAATACTTTCTCATGCCCAACAATCATGTCTCTGCATCTTCATCCTTCTTGTGCTCACCATCAAAAGTAGGAGGTTTGATTTTGTTCATTTCTCCTCGTATCTCTTCCACCCTAGACCCCTTATGATTCCTGACAGGGGATGGACTTGAGTTGTTGTGTGCTATTTTATTGAATGCCTTGGGGAGTGATGGTGATGCCTGCTAACACTTCTTTCTTTTATTTTCTCATTAAGAGGTGTGTGACTTCCTGATTTTCTTGAGTCACTCTCCTTATCCAATTTCTTTTCTATTTTGTTCAATATCTCCAATAAATTCATGTTGAAGTCATCATGTTGATCCTTGTCTCTCATAAGCCTTTAATTATCATATTTATGGCTTTGTAAATCCTTCTATAAATTTTTAATGGTCTCTACCATATTCATGTTTTCATTCCTTTTGTCTCCATGTCCATTGGAGTTTGTTCCTTCAATGCCCATATGGACATCCATCCCTCTGATTCCATATTCATGGCTGTAAGTCCCATGTGCCTCTTCCATTACTCTAGACTCTATGTTGATCCTAATCTAGTTGTTGTTAGATCTACAAAATGTGCAACCAACAAAACGTTTTCAAGCTAACTGTTTCAACAATTTCATGAAAAATACAAACCATTTTGGTTCAATACTATATCAGAACTCTTTATTCTGATTTCCTGGAAAATTGAATGCCTAGATCAATTTTCTGGGTGGATATTTAGATTTCACTATCAAATACCTTTCCAAATCCTTCTCCCATGCTCAATTCCAAGTCTTGAGCAGGAAGTTAAGGCAATTTAAAATTTGCCCATTAATTTTTCTGTTCATTTTTCAACTTGGCACTACTTTGTGCTGTAATTATGCATTTTTGCACCTACTCCATTGGATTTTTCATAGGATATCAATTGGGTTTCCTCATATACATATTATGGAAATTCTTTCCAAGTTTCAACTCATTCAGGGTTCTAGGCTGCTAGTTACAACCTGCTGAAGTTCTAGGCCATTTTGTGTTTTTGGTCTGGAATGCTACATGTATCTTATTTTCCATATTAAACACTTTTAGCCTACCTAGAAATTTAATTCATCTTTGGGACTGTCTTATATGGTTCAATATATTTCCATTGAGTTCTCCTGTGCCACAATCCAATTCCGGAGCATAAAGTTATGGCTCTTTGAAGCTAGTTGGGTCTTATAATTTACCCTCCACTGTTCATGCTGTAACTTTCTCATAAAGGCTCTGTTTGATGAACAATTTAAACCATTAGAAAGATCTATCTGAGCTCTTTCATTTGGGATACAGAGACAAAGTAAATAAACCTATACACCCATATATAGCATGTGCAACAACACCACAATGTAAATCATGCTCTGCGCACCTATAACCACTGTGCATCACTTTTCTGTCGCGCAAATAACCTGTGTGCACTACTTTTGTGTCACACACCAATATCCACCACGCACATTTTTTGTTTATTGCAATAATACCTATTGCGCACAGTTTTTGTATCGTGCTCTGATATTCTGTGCGCATTTCACTCTATGCACTACACCATGCCAAAGTTCAATACTTCCCCACCGCGCACAAATACTCTGCACGCACCATTGACTGAATTGTTGCACGACAACATATACCCATATTGCACGCGCACCAACCAAACTACTCTACACTCTGCTAATACTACACACACCACGTGCACCATTATTATGTGTGTGTACATTGCCTGCACCTTCTTATGCATGTGTACACTACACAATGCTAAATTTAGTGCGCACACCGCACACCAATATTTTTCTGTGCGGCGCCAAAAAAAATTGTGCGCACCCTCACACCATATTTTTTCGCATGGTGCTAAAATTTAGCATGCACACCAAGACACCAAAATTTTTCCATGCAATGCCCAATTTTCACATATCACAAGATTTTTACTACGCATCAATTCCTCGTGAATTTCGCTGCAGAAATGGGGGCTTTTTCTTAACTTTCTCCCAATTACAATAGACATTATGCAACTATGAAATTCATTCAATTTCAACCCGATAACACCAATTCAACCTATGTAACAACAGATCACTGTGGGTTGACATTTCTGGAACGAATTTACCCAAAAATCAATTCACAAATTAGGAATTTTAATTACTAATTTTGCTCCATCAGTTATGGCTTCACTGTAACTTCAAATTCGACCAAATCCATGTCTGAACGTGCTAGAACAGATATTAAACCATTAATATCTCACCAATTGGCCAAATTTCTCCATTTTCCCATGAATTTAACAAACACAAATTGGACCTTTTGCCAATTCCGCGTCATTGTTTCAAAATTTACCATGGACGCTCTGCAACTCAAAATTTGGCCACTTCAAAATAAATCCTCTGTGAAATTTTGTGTCAATTCAACTTGTTCGGCCCATCCAAGCTCATTGTTGATAACTGAAGCTCTGATACCATATTGTAACATCCCTAGCCACCCATGGTCAGGCCACACTACACGAGAGAACACTTTCATTCTCTCCCTAAGGAACATACTGTAACATACCCAGTATCCAACTGAGCTATGCCACATAAATTTTTTGAACTGCATGCAATTAAAACATATACACACAGAACTCTTTCAGAAGCATTATATATAAAATGTAAACATACAAATACATCTGTAAATACACAGATTCACACTCAAATAATAGTAACATATACATGTAGCATATACAGGAAATACCCATAAAAATAAACACAGTTATAACCGTGCATAAGATAACCCATAAAAAAAAGCACATAAATAACAATGCAACATGTAAATTTATCACACAATTGACACTTATCTTGGTAAGAATGTCACCAACTGTGTGTAGACCTTCCACGAACCTCCCAGCCTTAGACCACACTGTTCATCACTCTCAATAGTGAGCCACCCCCGAGCTGAGACTAAAATCCACCTGGGTAAGGGATTCCTAACCAGGATAAAGGCTCATAGACAACAGGAAAGACTCTGTCTCAGGTCCCAACTCAAACTAACAACCTACAATCCCTCATTCCCCACATGCATGTCCCACCCAGGAATTGTGCCCCTTCTCTGCTCAACAATCCTTCGGCTACCCCACTTCCTTTCCGAGCTTCAACAACAGGTCGGACAAGAAGTCTTAGAGAATTGTAGTTGTAGTTTAGCACCTTCAGGAAATCACTTTCCAACAATTATCTCACCCAGAGAATTTTTCACGAGCCTAACAACCCCCTTCTTCAGTCTAGCTCCCAAGTTAACTAGATATACCAACACAAAATGGCTATGGATACAGGTTTAGGTATAGTCATGAAGATACGAAGGATAGCTTAATGGTGTGTGAATGCTCATGGATGATTGACTGGATGACTCAATGATGGAAGGAATGATTTCCAGAATGATGGGAGAGTGCGTGAAAATGAACTAAGTCCCAACAATATGTATGCATGTCCCCAACTTGACACTTGTCATGTTGGGAGCTACTTTGGCCCACTTGTCCCCAACTTTAGGACTTAGGATAAAATAATTATCCTTACTTTATGATTAAAGAAATATTAATATAATATTCCTTTTTGGATTAAGCTCCCTAGCTTAGCCCTTTTCCTTAACTTTTGGCCCTCCCTTTCCATAACTAGTGGATTTTAGTCCCCCATCTCTTTTATCATGGTTGATCTACGCGCAACGATGTATTTTATGTTAATCATGAGATATATACAAAAAATAGGTGCACTGGCCTTTAACATCTAGGCTCTCCAGCCTAATCAAAACATAAGCATCCTAGATTATAATAACTGGCTCACCAACCTATAAAACATATGATATATGCAAAGGCTCGTTGGCCTCAATATCGTGCATACTTAATATGTTGTGTACGGTATCCTGGAATGTGCACACTTCATCATTTTACTGCACAGTACATGTGCGCACTATGCCATGAAGGTGCATACAAAAAATGATATCAATCAACTCACCAGCTTAAGTAAATTTGTATTTACATTTACAATTGGGTTTGGCCTAAGGATATTACATCTGGTTTCTCTCCTTCTCTCTGTAGAGCCTCACGCACGCGCCTCCTCCTTCATCAGTCTTCTCCTTGTCTCTATTTTCTATATGTATTTTCCCAGGATGGTTTTTGACCTATCCTGTTCCTTCTATTAGAAGGAAAATCGGGCCAGCTTGGTCTGTCAGACCCTGCGGTACTTCAGGCTAACATTATTTAGTCATACCATGATTCCATTCATGGGGGTAGTTGATTATCCAACCACCAGTCCTTCCTTCATTAACTAGTTCCTCTCCTTGGGATCTGGATGAGGCTTATTTTCTCAGAAAAAGGGAATTTGGGTCATTTGAGCTAATGAACCCTCTCCAAAGTTTCCTCATTCTTTTCTCTAGTGATATCATGGCTACTACTTCAAGGCTTCACCCCCATAGTCAGTTATTGGAAATTCAAACAATAATTCACTTACATTGTTCCCATGCCATAACGTGGTGATCATAATTAATGATTAATTACAAGCTAGGGGAAATAGGGGTATTACACCACTCACCCCATTAGAGATTGTCGATCCAAAAATCCCATCAACATTATCTAATACTTGTCAACAACTCCATCCTCATATGGATTTTAATCCACCTACTCCACCTATACAAGTTATTGACTTTCCAAGTTCAAATGACTCCCTTGATTTTGAGTTTCCTTCAGAAAAGGCCATCTTGGAAGTCATGGCTTCCATAGATAAGCCCAAGGAATATGAGAACCACCGAGAATCCATCCTCCCTAGTTTGGAACCCAGGAGAGTTAGCGTGATGAGATTCAATTTGGAACTGGGGGCATTTATTGGGACATCCAGTGAAACCCCTAGTATTGACCCTTTTTCGCCTCATATTTATTTTTCAGAACTTTCCACTGAATTCTCTGCTACCCCTTCCATCGAAGATTCATTTTTCATACGTCCTTCATGTCTTGATGGATCCCATCAAGGAGCTTCCCTATCTTGCGAGACTACTCACAGTGAGTATCTTCATATGAGGAAATTCGATCCCATGTGGCATGGCTCCAACATGGTGAGCCATATGATGCTGACAATGGCTCATGAGTTCATTGATTATGAAAAATATCCTTGGCATGAGCCATGCAATGGGATCTACTTGGTGTAAAGAATAAATATGCATAGTTCCTTGTACATAGGTGTGTGGTGTGAGTGTGATTTTTTGTTTCATATATCATATCCAAAAAATCCAAAAATATTTTCCTTTTTAGATATTTTGCTATGTGTTTTGACCTTGGAATCTAGTTTACATGTGCTTGACGGGATTGTAGATATTTTTTTTATGAGGATGGTGAAATCCATCAAAATTGAGGTACGTGTTCCTAAACTGGCATATAGCGATAATTGTTTCCCTGCATTTTCCATTTTGCATTATTAACAATCCACAGTACCTGCCATATGCCTTAGGTTCGAACCCACCCGGTTGTGACACTAGCCACTACTTTTTCATGTTGTAACTAGTTCGGTAGATCCTACCTATGATGGGTACCCTAGTTAGCACCCCAATTTCCATTTGGTGCCCATGCTGCATTTTCCTGTAGGCTCGAGAGGCCTCTTTTAGCCACACCATGACTTGAAGATTGAGCCTCATTCTCCTCTCTTCATCTATATTCTAGCCACATCTCGTGGGGGTTATTGAAATTTGTTTTTATGTTGCTTAATGGTCACCTATGAATTTGTTTCTCGGGCCATGCATCCAGACACTTCACTATTGTTTTCCCATATCTTTCTTACTGTTATGCAATAGCCTTGACCATATGCCTCTTGCATTATTTGGCCTCCACTTTGCATCTACCCACCCAAGGAGAGAACAACTGTTAAGAGTGGAACTCACTTTCTAGTACTATTTTCATCCCTCATTGCTTAGGTTGGTTCAATGCATCTGGAACATAGGATCATGTTGTTAAGCCACTCATTCTCTACCGCTGAGTCTCCTTTATGCTCTTTCTAGAATCTTTAACATGAAAATATTATCGAGTGAGATTGTGTTCTTTCACACTTGTTAAATGGTTTGAAAGGACGTCTATTCAGCATAAGTCTAACCCTTTTTAGGATGGTATGGACTAATTACGAAAAATGAATACTCTAGTCCACCTAGGATAGAAGAGTTCTCCCTTGTATTGTTTTATCCTTTTTTGGGCTTGCGGGAGTAAATTTATGAAAACAAACATCAATATTACTTGGGTAACTCTTTCATGATTATTAAACCATGAAAGAGACCGGACATATTTGTGTCATTCTTTCATGCTCGTTAAACCATGAAGGAGATAAAAAATATAAAAGAAAATAAAAATATAAAATATAAAATAAATAGTGGGGGGTTTTTCACCATTGGTTTATTCTCAAAATGGCAGCATCAGTCGAGTCTCCCTTGAAAATGGAACTTATTTGAGTCCTCATCATTCATTTTGGTTTTATCTTTCCTAGGAGTCATTCCAGTAATATGAGTCAGAGATACTCCTTCGGTTGGTTACTCTTCCAATGATCATGGAGAGTGCTTCAATGCCTCCTGCATTGTTGTACTATATTTTTCCAACTCTTGTGTCTTGCTGCTAGGTCACCATCATGTCATGCTATATGTTCAAGGGAAGTTTAAGCCTGAGTCAACCATCTACTGTTTTGTTGACTTTCCAAGTTGTCCATCACTATGTCAGTTGTCCTTTGTGATACTCTCTCTTCATATCAGTTCTCGATGTATGTTTTGTGTCGATTGATAGGGGATACATCAAGTCCATCCTTCGATGGATATCTTCCTATCGAATTTAGAACATTATCTAAGAGAGGGATCTAGAAACCAGCTAGTACCTTGGAGATTGCATTCATAAGTGGCAAGCCTCCTCGTGATTGACAATGTATTTTCCTCATTGACTCCTGATCAATTGATTCTACAAGTGTTCTACATTGAATCCTCTATTCACACTCGCTAGATTGTACTAGGTACCTTGGGGTCCATCATCATCATCGGTGGTTCCCCTCATGTCTGTAAACAATAAACATCAATGACTAGTAATCATATAGTTTCTACCATGCTCATCATCAACTCATTTATTTTCATGTTGTAGACTCATACCATCGGGGTTTGGGATGAAGACCTTGGGTTTGGGGACACATCATTCCATTATAGCATCCCCTCCCAAGTTGCATAAGAGTATATCACTTGTACATGAATACTTTGGGGGAACTCTCCTTAGTGCTCATTTTCTTCCTGACATCTGTATGTTGGCCCATACATCCACATTGTATTTGTCAGTGGCTATGATTGAGTTCATGATGTAGATCCACATTGTATTGTCTCATGGCTATGGTCTTATTGATGACATGGATCCACTGTGTATTATTTTGTGGCCATGGTATAGAATTTCATATAATGTATCTGCAGTGTATTATTTGGTGACCATGATCATTTAGAGTCTGAGTATGTCTACCTAAGGGATTGGTCTATATATATGCTCATCCTTGGTTCTTGATTACATGATTTATTTGGTATTTGAACCTCCTTTTCTCTCTCCTTACACTGCCTCATATGCACATTATTGTAATGTATTTCATCCATCCAGTCCTTTCTTAACCTCACACATTAGGGGGAATTTGTTACAACCTTAATTCCCACCCTACAAGCTAGAGAGGATGTCAATGAAGGATTAAGTCCCTAATGCATCTTTTTCCTAGGGTTTCACACCTTTTGGAGCCTTTTTTACCCATTTTTAGGCATCCTCATGGGCCACCTAACAAACAACAAGCAAGGCCCTCACTTGACACTAGTTGTGCAACCCACAAGGCACTGCGAAGTTTCTAGAATTAGGGATTTACGAGGCGAGAGGCGAGATATGAGTTGGATATTAGTGGTTAGGACCTAGGAACTCACATCATTCAAGTTTCTAGTGGCCTCTAGAATATCTAGAAGCCTTTCCCAAGCCTCCTCCAAGAACTATATAACAAAGGAAATCCTTGTAAAAAAGGAAGAAGAATGTAATAGAAAGGTTATGCTTCCAATTTGTAGAGGTATTTAGCCAGAAGTCATTGGATCCTAGCATGGCCAAGGAGCTGTAAGGAGAAGCAAGGAGTGAGGAGATTGAAGGAACCTACACCAACACTTAAGGTATGCAATTTTGATGTAAGTTTCTATTTGAAATCAATATATGTTGGCCCTCGACCAAGTTTTGTGGAAAAATTGGTCTTATTTGACCATTTTTGGCACTTCGACAGGCTGGTCGAAGACGAAGCGCCCAGTCGAAGTGAAGATTGCAGGATATCTCCCTTTTTGTGGGATTTTTGGGTTTTTGGGTTTATGTAACAAGTATGGGATGTCGGCCCATGGTTTTACCCATGCTTAGGCCTCTTTTGTAATGTATAAATAAGTAGCTAGGCGATGTAAGAAAGAGTCGATGTCTTAGTGATAATATTAGCT
Organism: Picea engelmannii; assembly: GCA_009831015.1. Taxonomy (NCBI): domain Eukaryota; kingdom Viridiplantae; phylum Streptophyta; class Pinopsida; order Pinales; family Pinaceae; genus Picea; species Picea engelmannii. The sequence continues at coordinate 245,143 of ML792119.1, read as the reverse complement.
ATGTGCAAGAAGATGTGTTAAGGCTTGCAGAGCTAAGTGCAAGAGTTTTGTAAGTACTTTGTGCATAGACTATGTAAGGCTTTGTGCTTTGATCTAACTTGGGGAAGGAGGATCTGGCGAGGTGCGTGCAGATCTCATGTCCTATGAGGAGTTGGCTTTGTGGATTGGTGCTTGTAAGGATATTGAAGAGACTAATAAATAAGAGAAGAAGAGTTGGTGGATGTAGCCCCACACTGGGGTGAACCACGTATATCATGTGTTATTATGCTTTGTGCAATGATATTTATGGTGTTTATGTACTTATTTTCTTGATCTAGATGCATGATAGGTAGATCCAATGATGCTTAGTGCGTTATGATGTGAATGAATGCTAGAACTGTTCTAATGCCATGTGTTAAATGATTAGATGTACTTAGATCTTGATTAGTACTGCGTTGTTCTGTAATGAGGGTTTGACCTACGATGTGAATAATGTTTAAAGGCTAATGAATGTTAATTGCTAAGTGCTCTGTTAAGTATTGTGATCACAAATCTGTGTCCCAGCTAGGTTGTAGACACTTGAGTCCTGCAACCCCCCCTGTCTCTACCTCGAGTGAGACTTCATCTGCTTCACAGGTGTTGTCAAAAGGGACGGTAGTTAGGGTTTTGTTGGTGCGTTGTTGAAGTGTTGAACCTTGGGTCTTCCCTTGTGCCAACAATAGATCATTTGGTTTTCCCTTGAATATTTGTCATTGATATATCATTGTTCAGTTCTGATTTAATATATTATAGACCATATTAGATTCAAGCTAGATCTAGGAAACTAATACTATAAATACAAGTGGAATGGTATTTTTTTGTCTTTAGTGTGCAGGGAGTAGGTTGTAGAAGATGGAGCTGGAACTTCAGGACTGCAGTAGCCAGGAATATACTAAGGACAATCTTCAGGAAAAGGTATGTCATTCTTCCATCTTCTTGAGTAATGACCTTATTGCTTTTTCTATGAGAACCATAAGAAATCTACCCCTCCTATCGAGGATATCTAGGCTTATCCTAGGGAGATCTAACCGATCCACTCAGTAAGATCCCTGTGAGAATTTTTCCCATAACATAGGGTCACTTTTTAGTATGATGGTCATCAACATAGGTTTTGTATTCATACAGGATTCAAAGGGAATTCATGTCTAATGTGTTTTTTTGTGTGCATTTTGGACAAAATATTTCCAATGCTCTGTTCATATATTCATGTTTTTTATTTCCTAAAGGATGTCAAGCTGCATTGAAAGTGAATTTAACAAGTTTTTATTCATATCTTCCAAAACATTTCCAATATCATCTTTAGAAACTGCTATTGTAGCCTTTAATAATGGTGGTATAACTTCTTAGAGGATTTGGAGTAAGTCATGAAAATTTCCTTAATTTCCTCATAGAATACATAGAAATATCCTGAACAATGATCAAGTTCAAAGGGTTCAACCATTATTCACGCACCCCTCTCAATAGTACCAACTTGAAGGAATTATGGTTTATCTCACAATTGATTGAACATTTGTATGTAAATTGAAACCTCTTGGCATAATCCTCCAGTGATTCATCAACAGAATAGGTCATTCCAAAGATCATCATCCCTCATTCCATGATCTTTAAAATAATCATGGTACTTTTGGGTACATGTATCTATCATTTTCTACAAAGTATGGACACTTATACTTTCCAAACCCATTAACCACTATAATGTATCTTCTTTCAATGTAGATGGAATCAAACACATCTTTTTAGCATCTACCTTGTACTCATAGGTTCGACTCAAAACCTAAAATTTAATCATAAAGGTATTTGGGTCTTCAGTGGGAGCCCATAAAAATGTGGCAAAACAAAGGGATTGATATTTTTCATTTTAGCTTCCTCTTTAGTTTCTCTAATGGTAAATTCATATCCTACTTCTTATTATTCATTGCCATGTCATGGTAAATAGAATATCAAGTCCCCAACTAGAAGTAAGAGATTTAGTATCATTCAAAAAAACAAATCCAGAGTTATGAAAACCCTATATAGAGATGTATGGTGCAACTTTTTAAATGTTGACCTCAGATTATTTTATATAGGCTACTAACACACTATAATATTTTTCAAAAATCATTTCTACAATGATCTATTTTGCTAAAGCAATATCTTTTTTGTTTTTTTGTTTCCCCTGAGCTAGATGTAGAAGGAAAATTAGGAAGAAATATTTTAAAATTGTCCCTCCTCCTCATTCATGCTTATTAGGAGGATTAAAGAACACCATGCATTGGAAAAATGATTGGAAAATGGATTCCAATCCTACAACCCGGTAATGGATTTAGTGGAAAAAAAGAAATAAAAACTCTAAAAAACTAGCATTTCCCTGACAACTCCAAAAAGTGACCAGTTCATAATTGGGATTAATGAGCCCAAGTTGAGCTAGAGATTACTCTAATTATCTACCATGTAATGTAAACTTTAAAAATGACTACACTATATGTGCATTCACATAGATTTCAATTCTTGGTTTGTTATTTTTTTTGTTATTAATTGTTTGGGGGTTCTTGTTCTTGCTTTCAAGTCACCTTGCAACAACTTTAAAGAGTGAGTAAATTGCATGAAGTCAATCATAGAAGTAAAACCTAAATAATAACACTTATAGAGAAGGACATTGTAGAAATTAACTTTAACTAAACACACTAGTAGAATAAATAAATAAATTGCAAAAATGAAAATTTTAACTAAAAACACCAATAGAAATCAAAATTGTGAAATTGAAACGATCTAATCACACCAAAAAAAATCAAAATTTTAGGATCAAAACTATCTAGTCGCACCAACAAGAATCGAAATGAAGAATCAAAACCATAGAAATAAAGGAAACACGATAACAAATGGTAACTAGAAAATTTAGTTTTAGTTGTGTGTTGTGATACTGGGTCCTTGCTCTATAGCCTTATTGAGTAATCTCTAAAACTTAACTTAGTAGGAGAAACAAGACTCAATAATGAAAGTAACATATCAATTTTCTTCTATTCAAAATATAGGCAAACCAAAATGGTTCTTCAATTCATTATTTTATAGAAATTATTCAACAATATGTTCTCGAGTTGTTTCCATCTCTTTCTTAGAGATCTTATTTAGAACAAGATGAGGGAAAGACAAAGAGATTGTCTTCTCAAAAGGAGGTATCGGTCCAAAAATTCCCTATGAAAGTTAAAGGTTCCTAAAGTTCTTAAAGACTTAACACCATTTAAATTTGGAATTCATAAGTTTCTAGTTTTGAGGAACTAAGAGGCTCTAAGCCTTCCTATATTTTAAAGCATTTTAGATATCTCACTATATTCTTACAATCCTGGATAACTATATATCTGATT
>ML792119.1:194592-210364 GCA_009831015.1 Picea engelmannii | reverse complement strand
TGAATCAATGTTTGAAACTTTTGGCTACTTTTCACACTTCCATAGATTAAATAAATTAATTGAATAAGATATATGCAGTTCAATTAATTATTTATAAACATGTATAACACAAACTATATGAAGTATATAAAATATCATTATTTTATTTACTTAACTTGAATGAATACAAATAAAATCAATCCTTTAATATCTCCAACTTCAACTGAATATGAGATATCCAACTCTCTGATACAAGACCCAACTTGTAGTTCTCAGATGCAATTGATAAATTGGGAATCCAAACCTCATAACAAGACCCGACTTGTTGATCTCAGATCCAACTGAGATGTGAGGAATCCAATCCTCATGACAAGACTCATCTTGTAAACAGGCACCAACCTGATAGAATGAACTTTCATTCAATCCTTTATATATATATATATATATATATATATATATATATATATATATATATATATATATATATATATATCCACAAAGACACCTTCTTCTCTTCATATTCCTTTACCTATATAGTCCTCCAAAGGTTGCCACTTTGAAACAATGTGTCCTTTTGGAATGAAACATTACACCCCTTCATTTAATTAACACAAATGGTAACTTTTATTAATTGATTTTCATACACCAATTTAGACAGTTATTTTCCTATGAATATTCTGGAGAGATGGAAACAAATTTTAAAATTCTACGACATGGTTTTTTTACAGAACATGCTCAATTAGCCAAAAATCAAGAAATTTCCCCAAAAAGTGTGCGAGGTGGTCGGTATAGATGGTTCTTTGAAGGAGACTTTCTTATGTTTTCCTTTTGTCATTGGATGCCAGATCGACTTCGGTACATATTACCTTTTTGTGAATGTCTAAATCATACTCCACATATCTCCTTTGTGGGTGATTATTTAAACTCAACTTTTAAACATTTTACTTGATGGTTATATTAAAATTGGTTCCCTCTCAACTGCTATTCACTAAATATTTGACTTGGTCTCACCCTTTTTCGTATTTTCTTCCTCGTTCGATCGACAAACATATTTTTGGTCGACTCAACTAGGAGAAATTTCGACTTGTGTATTTAAATTCTAGTCAACCCATTTTGATTCAGCCTCGATCTGACTTGTATTTAAGTTTTATTCAACTTCAAACTTTAGGTTACTTATTTCTTGGACCGACTCGGCTTGGAAGAAAACCAACTTGAGAAATTTGACTTTGGTCATCTCGACTTGCTTTGGCCGACTTGTATTTCCCAACTCAATTTTCCTTCGACTTCGAACTTCAATTGGTTGACTTTTCTTCGACTTGTCTTGAAATCAATCGACTTTTCTTGTCCGACTTCTGTCAATCTGTAGGCTTGCATTTTGTAGACTTGTCTTGTAGTCGATCGACTTCCAAATAGTCGATTTTATTGTTGTTTGAATTGACTCGACTTGTGACTCGATGGTGTCAATTCTTCCTCACCAAAAATCCACCATTGACATTATTTCTCATCTCTGGACTCTTCTTCAATTGATATTTTTTGAATCACTTTTAATTAACCATGTCTTATTAACTTCTTTATTTTTGATTTGTATGGATCCATATTGGATTATCCATTTATCCTTTTTATATGGACAGTTTCTTCTTTTGTGCATGGATGTTAATGACACAATCTCAAACTTATACAATATAGGATGAGTATATCAACATCATACAATATATTAGTCAATATTATATTTCTACTGATATTCAAGTCACCTTCATAACATTATGTCCGATATTGACAATGATTGACATTCAAAAAATTATTTCCAACCTTCATAACATTATGTTCAATATTGATAATGCTTGACATTCAAGTCACCTTCGTAACAATATGTCTAATATTGACAATTCTTCTCAAACCAATCAATCAATTTTACTTCACCTATTTATCAAGGTTGGCATCAATGACAACCAAATTGCCAACAATAATTCTCCTAGAGGTTCCTTCTAAAGAAAAAGAATATTTTAAAACCTTTTTTCAGTCCACTTACTCTTGAAAATTCCAAGCTATTACTAGAACATATAATGGTTGGTAATATACCTCAACTTCAACCTCAACAACAACAACAACCTCCAACACCTCCACCAAGAGTCTTCAATAAATCATCTCCAAGGTATGTTCCTTTAAATCTTCCTAGAAATATGAATAATTTTCTAGATAATTATCTTAAATTGTTGTCCAAATTTAATGGGGAATATGATATAACAACCCTAGAGAATTTATCTTCCTATGATCGTTTTACTGATAACATTGAACTTGAACATGAAGATTTTTATATGATAATTTTTGTTCAAAATTTCAAAGGGGAGGTGAGAACATGGTTTAAGGGATTACCTCCTAATTCGATTTATTCATGGGATGCATTGGAATCAATTTTCCTTAGGAAACAAGGAGAGAAAAATGATCATTTATACTATTTGACTGATTTTGGAAGTTTAATAAAGAAAAAGAATGAATCTGTCCCAAATTTCATTAAGAGATTTAATAAACTTTATCTTAAAATCCATGTTGATGTTAAACCATCTCAACTAGCTACAAAATTTACTTTTGATGGTTCTTTTAATCATGAATTTGACTTATTACTTAGGGAAATAAGGGTTGCCACCTTGATTGATATGAAATATGATGTTGTTGAAATTGAATCAAATATGATTTCTTTAGGAAAGTTCAGGGTTAAAATTGAATCTGGAGATTGAGAAAAAAGAAAGAAAAAGGAACAAATTGGTACTTCTGAATCAAATAAAGGTAATCAAGATGATAAAATTGAAGAGATGTCCACAATAATTAAAGAATTATCTAAAAAACTGGAAAAAATGGTAACTGAAAGGAGGAAGCCTGATAATAGAAATCCAAATCAATTTAGAAGACCCTTTAATCCTCCTCAAGTTTTACAAATAGTAAAACAAAATGAAGATCAACCAATACATGCACCTTTAAAAAATGAAAATATGGTTGATAACTTTGTTGAGGAAGAATATGAAGAGCTTGATGAAGAAATAAATATGATGGAAGATGACACTTCTTATGTACATTTGACTCAATATGAATATGATAAATCTTTAATTTTCAATAAATATTTTAATGAATATGAAAATAAAAATAAATCTGATATGTCATCATCCCAATATAAGATTTTATCAAATTCTATACACGATGAACTTCATAAAAAGTATGACCTTATACCCAAGGAAAATGGAACCAAAATAAATAATCAATGTCAAATAGATAAAGTCCAAAATAAAGATAAAGGAAAAGAAGTATCAACCTTGAAACCAAAATATTATCATCGAGCAATCAAAACACCAGATGCAGAACATAAGGAAACTAAAAAGATGACTAGTTCATTAAATTTAGAAAATGAATTGAATAAAATCATAATTCATGTTCCCTTATTAAAACTTGCTAAAAATACTAACTATCGAAAGCAAGTCTTGAAAGTGATTGATAGTTCAAATACAATAACACAACTTGATACTTTAAATTTACAAGATTAAAGGCCCACTATTATATTTGGACCTCATATTGATGAAAGAGGAGAATCATTAGCTCCCTTTTATATTTCTTTAATTGTTCATGACCATCTTCTACATAATTGTATGCTTGATTCAAGTGCTTCTCATAACTTAATGCCTAAAATAATTATGGAGAAGTTGGGATTAGAAATCACAAGACCATATCAAGATCTTTACTCTTGTGATGCAAGAAAGGTTATATGTTTAGGTATGATCAAATATCTTGTAGTAAATTTAGCACATATCCATGTAAACAACATTATGATGGATGTGGTTGTGGCAGATGTGCAATTGAATTAGGTGGTACATTACAAATGGATATGACATACACCACTATTCCAATTTTTTTGTGGAGAAACTAGGAGACTTTATAGGGAAAATAAACTTGCATACACAGTTAGTAATCCCAAAATACTAATAATTATCATGTGTACTCAAAAGATCAAGATATGGGATGTTTTATTTTTTCTATAAATAATGAATTAGAAGTTTGTAGAGAAAATGTAAATACCCCCTTTTGTGAAAATGATGATTTTGAAAATCAAATATAGAAAATGTATTTTGATGGAGCTTCATCCTAGGAAGGTTTTGGAGCTGGTGTTCTTTTTGTCTCACCTTCTAGAAAATTAATGTCATTTTCTTTTATACTTCAGTTTGCAATTGATACCATAAATAATGTGTATTAATATCAAGCCCTCATTTTGAGTTTGGAAATAGATAGAAAATTGAAAATTGTGAACCTCATTGTTTATGGTGATGTTGAATTAATTGTTAGACAAATTAAAAAGATTTATCGAGCAAAAAATCCAAGAATGAGATAATATAGAAATTTGATTTGGGATTTAAAACTTCTTCTTAACCTTTAATATCCATGAAATTCCTAGACATGAAAATCAACAGGATGATTCATTAGCAGTGGAAACAAGTACATTCAGACCTCCATAAGTTCCAAAGATTAAATATGAAGTAGATATGAGGTATAGGTCATCAATCCCTGATAATGTTAAACATTGGAAGGTGTTTGAATATGATCAACATATATATAAATTTTTGGAAATGGTTCATGAATTTCCTACAAATCATATTGATAAAGAAAATGAGAATGATAATGATCATCTTATTGAAAAATTTAATTCAGATTCTAAATTGAAAAATATGATTGAAAATCATAAAGATGATTGTATTAAAAAACAATCAAATTAAAAAAAGGTTGGTACCTTTGGAGAAATTATTTGATAAATATGTTATTGCTTGAAAACCTTATGTTCATACTCAGATTAAAGAAGTGGAATATTGCAACAATGGTACTGATCAAGAACCAAATAATATCAAACTTCCAAAACTTCTTCCTACATATCAAAGAACCAAATATATTGAGTTATTTAAAGAATTCATCGATTTTTTTTCATGGACATATGAAGATTTAAAAACCTATGACACTAGTATAATTCAGCATAAGATCCCACTCAAAACAAGATCTAAGACATTTAGATAGAAATTTAGATAGGCAAATCTTATTCTTCTCCCAGTAATTGAAAAGGAACTAAAGAAATTAGTAGATGAAAAAATTATAGCTCTCTTAGATATTTACACCGGGTTGAAAATTTAGTACCTGTCAGAAAGAAAAATGGTGAAATTAGACTATGTGTTGATTTTAGAAATATTAATAAGTCTTCATTGAAAGATAACTACCCTCTTCCAAAAATGGACCATATCTTGTAAAAGGTATTTGGATCTAATCGAATTTCTATGATTGATGGTTTCTCTGGTTACAACCAAATTGCAATGCATGAAAAAGATAGATAATTGACTGCATTTGCAACATCTTGGGGAAAATTTATGTATGATCAAATTCCCTTTGGTTTAATGAATGTAGGTGAAACCTTTCAGAGGGCCATGGACATAGCCTTTGTTGGAGAAAAAGTTAAATATGTTGTCATTTATTTAGATGACTTGATTGTTTTCTCTAATTCTAATGAAGATCATTTAAAGCATCTTATACAAACTTTCATAAAGTGCAAAAAATATGGTTTATCATTGAATCCTAAAAAGTCACTTTTTTCTATGCAGGAAGGTAAATTGTTATGCCATATTGTTTCAAAAGAAGGTGTGAAGATTGATCCTCAACTTCAATCAAAGACATTAGTCATTCTTGGGAAAAATCAAATTTTTAAGAAGGTGTATTCCTAACTTTGCTAAAATTGTAAAATATTTGACAGATATGTTAAATAAGGGCATTGATGTCAAATGGTCCTCAGAAGCTATATCTTCATTTGATCAAATAAAGACAACCTTGTGAGAAGCATCGGTTTTGGTAATCGAAGTATTTTTTTATCTTTTCTTTTACTTCTGAAAATACTTTTGTTGTAGTTCTTTTACAAAAGAATGATGAAAATTTTGATCAACCAATAGCATTCTTTAGTAAAATTTTAAGAGATTCAGAGCTCAAATATAATATTCTTGAAAAGAAGTCTTACACATTGGTAAAAGATCTGAAATATTTTAAAGCTTATGTTTTACTTTATAAAATCATTGCATTTGTGCTTAATAGTATTGTTAGGGAAATTCTGAATCAACCAAATAGTGATGGAATAGAGGTAAACGGATAGAGAAAATTCAAGAATAAGACCTTGAAATAAAACCAACAAAACTAATTAAAGGTCAAGGTTTGGAAAAAATGTTTGTTGAATCAAATTGTAGGGCTCTTGGAATAAATATTCTATCAGAAACAACATAATACCTTTCAACGGAATTGGAGGAACACAGAATCACAACAATGTCTTAAAAAGGCACATGAATTTTTTTTTCTATCCACTTGGTATAAGAACATAGTTTCATATTTTTGAACCCTTAAGTGCCCACCTAATTTAATTCAATAAGAGGCCAGATCTATGAAATTAAAAGAAAACAAATATTGCATTATTGATGAGAATATTTATTGGAAATATCCTTTGGGCATTCTTTTGAATTGTGTTGTTGAAGAAGAAACCGAGGGAATTATACATGAGTTTCATAAGGGTATATGTGGAGGACACCATGCTTGGAGAGTTAGAACATACAAAATCTTAAGAGTAGGTTATTATTGGCCAAAATTGTTTTCAAAAGTAAACTCAAAGGTAACATATTGCAAAGAATGTCAAATATTTGTAGGTAAACAAAAGTTACATGCATTACCTTTAGTTCCAATGAAAGTTGAAGCTCCTTTTCAACAATGGGGTTTAGATTTTATATGTGAAATTCATCCTCCATATAATGCACAATACAAATAGGTTATTAAGAAGGTTTTGATTGATAAAAAAAAATAGATTGGAATTCTTATCTAAAATATGCACTTTGGGAAAACATAATAAGTACCAAAAGAGAAACAATTGTCTCTCCTTTTCAATTAATTTATGCTATTGATGTTGTTTTTCCTATTAATCTTTATTTTCATATCATGAAACTGTTATAGGATGTTGAATAAAAACCAAATGATTTTACTACAAATATGAATCAAATAATTGAAGTGCAACAAACAAGGGAACAAGTAAATTAAAAGTTTCAAGAATATCAAGAAAAAATGAAAGCAATTTTTTATAGGAAAGAAAAAAAAAATATTTGTCCTTGGAGACTTGGTATTAAGATGGGATAATAGAAGAGAAGATCATGGTAAACATGGAAAATTTGATAACTTGTGGCTTGGACCTTTCAAAATTGCTACAATTGAAGGAAAGAATTCATTTTCCCTTCAGAATTTGGATGGTGACTTGCTAGAATTTCCTGTGAATGAGTGGTTCTTGAAACATTTTATGATATTGACATTTTCATTTTCATAAAATTTCAAAAACTAATTCCAAAATTTTAAACAAGTTTATTCGATTTGAAACTTGATTTATATAAAGTTTCATCATTCTATTTTATCAAGATTGACAATCCATTAAATCACGTTGACAATCATTTTCTTTTAGAAGTTAAGAAAATTCTAAAATTTCTAGGTGTTCAAAATTTTAGATTGATTTCTCTTTGTTAAATTATAATTTTATTAGATTAGACTTGTTACATTTGATTATAATTAGATTCTTTTTTAAATAAAGAAAATCATGTGTATCTCAAATTATATTGATCTAGGTAGAAAAGGTTGTTCTAACTAATAATGAAGATTTTTTACATGTTTTCATTAAACAAAAAGGAAAATATCTTATTTTCTTCCTCATAAACATTGAAAGAGTATGTTTTGGGTAATTTTATCATAATAAGAGGCTTGGTTGTCAAATTTTTAACTGATTCAATTACTCAAGGAATTTATTAAAACATTAAAAAAAATAAAGTGTGAAATTGGTTTATTCTAGAAATATGGAGTTAGGACTGAGGAAATGAAAATTCTCATGAGTATATTTTATCACTCAGGTATTTCTAACTCATCTTCAAAAAATAGATATCATCTCTAGGTGTGTAAAACATATTGATTTCCCCATCTCACACAAAGTTAATATGAATAAAAGAGATGGTGAAAGGAAACTCAATTGGGAAATGCAGGTATATTCACTGGGGATATGGACACTAGTTAGCAGTGAAGTAAGGCATGTGATGTCAGGGTGACTACACCATAGGTTATGGGTGCTTTTTGGAAGTGTAGAAACACAATACAGATGAGGAAGATTACTAATGAGTATCTTTGTTTTATTACTCAATCATATTAATTTCCTCATAAATAACTTTATTTTGACCTTAACAAGCCATAATATAAATTTTTTATATCTTAAATCCTTGGGTTGACAAACATCAGTTAGACATTTGACCTTTAATCCATACTTTATCGTTGAATTACCTAAGATAACACTTGAGTAAAGTTGAGTGAGGAAAAATCGTGTATCATTTCCTAGTCCTACTTTCATAAACATGTTCAAATATGTAGTTATTAGTATTTATGTCTATTCTATTATAGATTAATCTTTATAATTGAGAGAAAAAGGTTTTGCTAATTTGTTTAAAAGAGAAAATAAATTTCACTTGAAGGATTAATTCTAGAATAGATTTTATTTTCAAAATAATGACTCCATGCTCAATAATGAAGGCACAGGGTCCATTGTTCTTTAGTGCCTCGCATGAAGACACAATCCCTAGATGGAGCTTAATGTGGTAACATTATGTAAATTTTTAATAAAAAAAAAATCATAATTAGTTTTAAAATTAGTTATTAGTTAGTTAAATAGTATGTTTAAAATTTTAATGTTTTTTATTTTTATTTTTAGGTTTATTTAGTTATTATTTTTTATTCTTAATGTTAATGTATTTCACTTTAACATAGTATAGACCTTATGATTTATGTTATTCATTTTAAACTAATAAATAAAAGAATGATATTTTATTTTATTAGAAGTTAAAATATACTAACAAATTAATCCTATTTCGTAGAATGATCAGGTGAATCAGATCAAATATATGGTCTATATTGTATTCCCCCTTGCGAATGCTCGATGTTTAACAGGGGGGGTCCTCGAAAAAAATACCACGATTTATGCTTGTGAGACATGTAAGTCGCAATCATCCCCCTGAAAAACATTTCATTTTAGAATGTGAGGCCCTCAAAGACGGCAGGAAAAATTATGCAGGTATTCTAGCAGCTAGTTCTTGTGATAATATATTCAGTGAAGAGTTTGTTGAGAAGCTGGGAGCGATTATTGTAAAACTTCACAGGAAAAGGGCTGAATACAAAAGGCAGATGGAAAAACAATTTGTCCCATAGGCTATTTTTAGCCTCGTGGACGTTAAAAATTCTTTCTTTCTTTCTTTCTTTCCCCTCGAAATAAAAAAAAGACTAACAGGTGTCTCAATGATGTCAACGGAAAAGAAAAAAAAAGAAGGTGAAATGGCTATTTTATTTAAATTTTTATATATTTAATTAGTTATTTCTCATTGATGTGATTTCACCACATATTTATGGTTAATTTTGATAGGTTAAAGGTAAAATTTGCAAATTTAATCTCTTATTTACAAAAAATTGATGCTAACAACAATGCCAGATTTACCAGGGTAATCTGTCAATTTGGCCCAAACATTCTCCAGAGTAAATTTATCCTAGGTAATTCAAAAATATCCCTTTTCTTTAACATTTTGATTTAAAAATGGAATATTCAAAACCTAATAAAATCAAGAGGCCCCTCATTGTTGAAGAATTAGACCTATATGATAAAAAGAAAGATGTTTTTAATCCTGAATTTTCCTATGACTTGTTTGAATTACACCTATCAGCTATGCAACATTTTAGAGATCTCATTGATTACTATAATGCATGGGAATCTAACCTCACCAAGTTTATCCTTCCCCAAAGTTACAATTTTCCCGAGTTTATAAGTTGGTGTGCTTCTAATTATGTTCCATCCCAAAGGTATGGTGTTTCCAAAGATGAGCCAATTATGTTCATCTTAAATCCCCAATCTATTTCTGAAATGCTTAAGCTTTCTCAAAACCCTGAGAGTGAGACGCTAAATAAAAATATATTTGCTGAGTGTTTCAGAAGACTGAGTCCTCAAGATAAAATTGTTTGATTACAACCTTTTTTATTTCAAATTGTTAATGTCTCGAAAGAAAATTGTGAAACTTAAGAATGACACGTTTTCTTAAACTTCTATAAAAATCATAACTATGGTGTCATCGATTTTAGGAAATGACGATGATAAAAATGTGGATGAATACATTGTATGGTTTATGGCCTCTATTTTCCCACCCTCATTGAAACCCTTGGTTAAGTATAATTATGTCAATGTTTTGGACGATAACTTTCATTTTCAACTACCTGACCAATAGATACTTAAGATACCAATCATATTTGTTGCACACGTAATCCTTTCCTTTGTGGTTAAGTTAATTGTAACTGTTCATTATGAAAATTCATAGGTGGTAGGAATGGTCACCCTTTTGGAAAGACCAAGATTCATTTACTCATGTATATATTCACCTGTCATACTAATGCAAAACACATCAAGTGTGGAGTTAATTTTCTTCCATTCATGGCTTGACAGTGGTATCAGAGCCTAGTATTTTCCCAATCTGTTGAAACACCCTAGTCTTCCCTCTATGCTTTGGTCATTCAAGTATGCTAGTATGCACTTTGGTCATTCCATCCTGCCAGTCTTCTCATGTCGATGGGTTTTCTCACACAACTTTAGATGGAAACCCTAACCCTAAAACTTATTTCTCACAACCACTACACTTGTTTGGACATGACATTTTTCCTTTCGCACCAGTATTGAACCGTTCATTGGTCTCATGTAAAGGAGTGTTGCTCTTATTGACACCCATGGATATTAGTGTCCACTAGCATATGCTAGATGGTATCTACTATCAAGCCTATTCTCTCATTCATATTATGTTCCAGCATTTGTTGTTGAGTGCTCATATGCCTCACACAACCTCACACGTGCCTTTCTCACTTCATTGCATTAGAAATAATCGAATCGACTCTTGTTGGTGAAGTTCACCCTCGAATCTTCCATGTCCACGTCCAACCTTGAAGATAAACCCTAACTTATCCATCGTTGCACATCATTCTAACACTATTTTCTATGTTATCAAATAAAATCCCTAAATTAAAGCTCACCCCCATAGTTCTAACACTACTAGTATCACACGACCTCATGGAATCACTGACGACCTCACCTTAACACTATCATGTATCCATGCAAATACATGATTCTTTCTCATGAAGTCACTATAGGGATCATATCCGTGGAAGCCTTGGGGAAATGAGGAGAAATCAGATGGTCCAATAACACTTGTTGTCTTATGCGTAGCTTCTCCATCAAGATATCTCCAAAAAAAACAAATGCCTCCCAGTAAACAATGCTTGAACAATTATTGTGTTGATCTCTCATATTCTCTTTGACTTTGATTATTCATACAGGCCATTGCTTTCCCTCTTTCTATTTGTGCCACCAATGACATCTTAGATATGTCACATTATAATGTTATCATAAGGTCATGAGTCTAGTATTTTACCCCTACTATAAGAGGAAGTGAAAATTTCGGTTGTGATGATCATATCTGACTACCTGCTCAAGGGAAGGCCTTGGTGCATCTCAATATCGCTCTGAGTTATTATTTTCCATTGGAATGGGACCAACTGCACAGCTAGAAACAAAGTGTGAACAATACAAACTCCCAAAGATATCTTGATACTCAAATCAATACTAATAGATTCAATTGTACTTGTTTGGAATTGACACCAATGATAATCTCATGGATACCTCTCGAACCTGATAAGAATCATTGGTCATTATTCTCATGGTATCACCCATATTGGTATCTTAGACATGTAGCAGTTTTCTTATTTTTTGGTGAACATCCATCACTCTTTTTGTGAGCTTCCTACTACTACGACCTGGAGGTTTCCTACACCCTTCACTTATAATCTTCACTAATCTAGATATCTTCTCATATTTCTCATTCCTCAAGGATGAGTGGTTACCTTCATTTCATATTTCTATCATATTTTGTAGTCCAACCCCTAATTGAAGAAAGCATAGTTGTTGCATGTATCTGAATAAGACATTTTCCTTCATTTTGTTCATGAGTGAAAGGATGCAGAAAGATCAGAAGGAGGGAGAAATGGCATCATCCCTATATATATAATATTTAATGTACCCGATGTGGAAGGAATGGGTCACATGAAGCCACTAACTATATAATTCCATGGAAGAATATCAAAGAAGAAAGATAGAATCAGAAAGAAGATAGAGATAGAACTTCAAGACCAGTGAAAAGTAAATCACCTATTCATTATGTTGTTTCCTACTGTGATATAGGAGTAATTGAAGATCTATTTAATACTTCATTTTCTTCTTGGGGAGATGAATGACTTCTTGACACAGGCACAACCTCCCACATGATGTTTCAAAGATATTTTTTTGAAAACTTCGATGACAATGTAGATGGCGTAGTGTACTTTGCACATAAATCAAGTCTCAAACCTTCGAGAAAGGGAACCATCAGGCTTAAGTTTATTATAATCCCAGATTTTATTTTGAACAATGTACCATATATTCCTAAGCTGCAAAAAAGCTTGTTATCCCTTGTGCACATCAGACAACAAGGGCACTTCATTCATATGTTCGATGGAAAAGTTGAGATAAGGAAGGATTTTGAAAACATGGTTGTCATGACCAGAATAGAAGATGGAATATTTTTGAATATGAATGGGACATATGCACATACACACAATGTTGCATACCTCTCTCATCATGACTCAAGTACAATTCCATCTAGTCTTTTTTGTAATGTTGTATTTGGCCATATTAGTTATGACAGTCTTCATTTATTGAGAAATAATGGTGTTTATGGTCTTCCTACCATTCCTAGAAAACTGAAACAATGTGATTCTTGTATCCTTGGAAAGTATAGAAAAAAACCTGTCCATGATTCCACTTCCATAGCATGTAGAAGGCTTGAACTGATTCATTCTGATTTATGTGGCCCTATGCTCATTCCTTCTGCAAATGGAAAAAAATATATCATGACTTTTGTTGATGGTTACACCAGAATGTGTTGGGTATATTTGTTGAAAGACAAATCACAAACTTTTGAAACATTTAAAAAATTTCCTGTATGGATTCAAAATGAAGCTCAGTCTCGTATTGGCTCTCTTCACACTAATAATGGAAGAGAATATACATCTAATGAATTTGAAATTTACCTTCGCCAATATGGGATCAAACATCAAACAACAGTTCCATATAAGCCTCAATAAAATGGTGTAGTTGAACGAATGAACGAGACACTCCAAAATATGGTTTGTTCCATGATGTTTTTCAAGAATGTTAAGTTAATGTTTTGGGATGATGTAGATATATGTGAAGTTTATGTAAAAAACAAGTGTCCATATCATGCTATAAAAAATAAGACTCCATATGAAATGTGGTATGGACACATTCCTTTGGTGAGGCATCTTAGGTTATTTTGGTTCCACATGTTATGCCTTGATTCCTAAGGAGGAAATAAGAAAGGTTGATGCAAGGAGTCAGAAGTGCATCTTGTTGATGTTTTGGTAAAATCGGACATGTACTTCCACATAGGCATGTGTTTTGCATGTGGAAGTAGTCAAAAATATTCTAGTCTTGAGTTTACTTTATTTAGAAGGAATTAATTAAAGTAAAATTGTTATTAGTGAATTGAGTTATTTAAGGACATTCTTATAATGCATAATGTAATCTAAATATTAAGTGGGTGTGAGAAGTAATCTCAACGGTAGATCACTTTGAATCTTAGAAATAGATTGTAACTCATGATTGTAAAATAAAGGTTGGGGTATAGGAGAAGTCACTTTGAGAGGAAGTCACTTCGTGAGAAACCAAGGTAGGGACTTGTAATATCCCTCGACTGAACCCAATTGTAAATGTAATATAAATATACTTAAGATGGTGAGTTGTTTTGACCTCATTTGGTAATATACATCATGTGGCATAGTGCGCACATGAACTGTGTAGTAAAATGATGTAATATGCACATCGCAAGATACTGCGCGCAGTGACTAAAGAGCGTGCAACCTTGAGGTCAGCGGATACCGTGCGCAGTAACTAAAGTGCACGCAATATTAAGGTTAGTGAACCTTTATGTATATGATATGCATTATAGGTTGGTGAGCCAGTATTATAAGCTGGGATGCTTATGTTTTGGTATTAGGCCGGAACGCCTAGATATCAAGGGCCAATGCACCTACTTTGTACATGAATCATGATTAATATAAATACATCGTTGTGCGCAGACTGACCATGATAAAAGATATGGGGGACTGAAATTCACCAGTTAGGGAAAGGGAAGGCCAAAAGTCAAGGGAATATTATATTAATATTTCCTAAAACATAAAGTATGGATAATTATTTTATCCCAAGTTCTAAAGTTGGGGACAAGTGGACAAAATGAACCTTTTGATATGACAAGTGTCAAGTTGGGGACATGAATTCATATCGTGGGGTAACTTAGCTCATTGGGAGACTTCTCATAGATACCTTACCAGCAGCCCGACCATCATTCTCACAATCACTTTTCATGAAGAGTTCACAGTGATTCATGTACACACTCAGTTATCCAGTCAATGATTCCATGACCATTTCACTCATACATTTCATTATCCTTGAGACAACCATTTCACCATTCCAAATCCTGTTCTCGTAGCCCTTTGGGTTGGTGTACCTGGTTAGCTTGGAGCAGGATTGAAGAAGCGGGTTGTCAGGCTCGTGAGCAATTCTCTGAGAGAGAGAATTGTTGGGGATTGATTCCTGAAGATGCTAAACTTCAACTATAGTGCTCTGAGACTTCTGGTCTGGCCTATTACTGAAGCCCTGGAAGGGAAGTGGGGTAGTCAAGGGACTATTGTGCAGAGAAGGGGAACACTTCCTTGGGTGGGACAAGCATGTGGGGAATGAGAGGTTGTAGGCTGTTAGTTGAGTGAGCACTTGAGACAAAGTCTTTCCTATTGTCCATGAACCTTAGCCTGGAAAGGATCCCTTTACCCTGGGTGGAGTTAATGGATTATTTCATTTCTTGGAAAAAACGATCTAAGGGTTTATGCTTAATTGTCGATAGCTAACCCTAAGGAGAAAAATTGGTCCTATTGGATTGAGATTTAAGGTATTATCTAACATTTTGTGGGATGATTTAAGTTGATTCTAAAACCTAGAAATTAAATTGCAGAATTAAAAAACAGATTTGGTGAAACTGTAAGTCTAGGATTTGGTCCTTTAAGGTGTTTTATTTCTCATTCCTAGCCTCCATTTATTTCACAGATTATTTACCAAGATTCTATTACATATATACATGTGATATTAATCTCTAATGTGCTAATTTTTTCTTATCATTTACTTAGAGGTTTTCTTTAGCGAATTCCAAGTGCTAACTTGTGAAACCCTAGGGGGATTCACCATCCATTTTGAAATTTATTTTTTAGTTAGTGTTTATATATCTTTAGAACTCATATCTAACACTTGTTTGACTTTTTTTTATAGAATATATATTTTCCAAATGGAAACATTCAAGAAATCTTGTTCTTTGTTCTTAATCTCTCTCTTGGATGGTTGTTTCATGGCCTAAATATGAAATTTATGCATTTTTATTCATAAATCCTTGTTGTGCACCTTATCAATCATGATAAGACAATAATGAGTCATCTATACATTTTTCCAACAATGCATCATATACCAATGAAACCACATCGATCCATCTTCATCATGTATCAATGACAACTCATTTATCCATCTTCATCTATGCAT
>ML792119.1:168003-193900 GCA_009831015.1 Picea engelmannii | reverse complement strand
ACTTGGTACATGGTTGGATGCACTTGTTTATGGTACAAGTTGATTACAGGTTGTTTGGCACAGGTTGGTGCATGGTTGATGCTCTTGTTTATGGTACAGATTGATATATGTTGAGGATTGTTGCCTCATCTCAGTTGGTGCTGGGAATGCAAGTTGAGTCTTGCATATAGAGTTGGTGCTCTTGTAAAGTTGTACTCTATTCAGTTGTTGCTGATAAACCCCAAGGATTGTAGTACGTAATAAAAAAAAAATTGTACATACATCTTGTGTTCTTTGTGTTCATTGTGGTGATGACTTGTTGATTATATATTGCTGATATATGTTGCTGATATGTGCTCACATATAACTGGTTATAAATGAAAACAATGGGTAATGAATAAATGTTGAATGCTAATTGATGAGTTTTTGTGCAAGAGGGAAGTTTTGGGGAAAAGAGCCCCACACTCATTCACCCCCCCTCTAAGTGTGGTAGGTGTGTCCAACATGTAGAACTTGAAGAGTCTGGTAATTTAATGAATGAATTTCATGAGGATTTATGTGGTGGACCTCATTCAGAAAGAACCCTCACGTACAAGATTTTAAGAGGTGGTTTATATTGGCCAACTATATTTTCAAATGTCCACAAGTTTGTAAGATCGTGCCAGACTTGTCAACTCTTTACCGGAAATAAAAAGCTAAAAACCCTTACTTTGTATCCAATTATAATGGAAGAACCCTTCCAACAATGGGTCCTTGATTTTATTGGAGAATTTTAAAGATAGTTTTATAAATGGTTACAAATGGATTCATGTAACTACAAACTACTTCAAAAAGTGGGTTGAAGCTATACCAACCTAGAAATATATAGATATGGTTTTTATAGATTTCTTGGAAGAGAATATCATCACTTGTTTTGGAGTGCTAAAAATGATGATTGTTGACAATGCCAAATCCTTCAGTTCTTTAGATTCGTCATGATTTCGTCTCAACTATGGCATTATCCTATCCTGCTCCTCTAGCTATTACCCTCAAGGAAATGGTCTTGTTGAGTCAAGTAGTATCTATTTGATGACCATCATTAATAATATGGTGGGGGACAACAAGAAAAGTTAGGATAGCAAGATAAAGTATGCTCTATGGGATGATACAATAACAAATAAATATTCCACTGGAAAGGGCCCATTTGAGTTAGTTTATGGGATCGATGTAACATTTCCAGTTCACATGAATATCCAAGTTTACAAGTTAATGAAACAGTTCTCATCCAATCAAGATGCAATGCAAAATAGATGCAACTGGTTGATCGAGCTAGATGAGAATCGAAGATGTGCCTTTGATCATCTAGCAAAGAGTCAGGAAAATACGAAGGCAAATTTCAATAAGAAGGCTCACCCAAGAAATTTCCAAAAAGGTGATCATGTTCTCATGTGGAAAAAAAGAAATGATAAGGCAGGTAAGCATGGTAAGTTTGAAATTATTGGTTGGGTCCTTACAAAATTGACGGTTTTGTAGGTTATAATTCTCTCTAGTTGAGTCATTTGGATGGTGAGAAACTGCCATTTCCCATGAATGGGAAAGTTATAAAGATGTTCTATGAAGGTAACATATGATTCCATGGGGCATCCTTGTACTATAGTAAGTTTCTTACCCTCTTTTACTTGTGTGATTTAATTTATTGATTTCTACATTTTCTTTTTGTTTTAGAATAAAAATTTAATTGTTGCTTACATGTACATATTTTTCTATGAGATGTGCTGCTACTAACATGTTCTTGATATATATTTCATTTACGCATGGATTTATTTTTATCTTAGGGAAGGAACTTGTGTCTTCACCCTCTCCTATATTAACATCCATTGGTTGAGATGCTTCAAGTCTACATGTTTTGCAGATCCTAGAGTTCTCATGCACTCTCGAGATGAACACATGTGCCCAAGTTGGAGCTAGATATTACACCTCATATTCACCTTGGTGTTGTGGGTGGGAAATCCCTCCTACGGACTAGCACTAAGGGTTTTATCATGCATGCAGAAATGACCTAAAGATTCTTAATTTTTACCATCATCCCATGCCTAAACCCCCATTACTCATATGTAAATACAAGGCTCAAGAGATTAAGTTGATGTACCTTATTTTTCGTGTTTGATGTCGATCCCTTTTCGCACTTGGTAGTTCTTTGACTGCAACTCTCCTCCCAATGTTGACCTGCATTCACTAAAGACAAACAAAGAAATCCACATGCATTTTATATATGAACTAACGGGTTAGATTTAATCAATCATACAATCAATATTCCAATAATGACAATCTCATATGGCGGGATGGGAAAAGCAATTTTTTTATTAACTTCACAATGATACCTTACAATGATAAAGTCGGCTACTACTCCTTGATCCTAGTCCTGGGCTCTTCTTCCACTGTCTTCCAACTACTTTTCTCTATACTTCTCTTTGCACAAGGATGGATAAAGGTTGGGACAAAGGGAATGCTTAATCGGGTATAGTTTCTTTACTATGATTCTCCTCCTTTAAAATGGGACCCCTAACCCTTCTTTTATAGGCTAGAAGAAGCTAGGTATTTGGTCGAGTGACCAGCCATGCATGGCCGAAAGGTTTAGTTAACTTACCCAAAGCTATGTGTTCCATTAGCAACTTTCCTTTTTCCATGCTTTTGTAGGTACACGCTAGCTATCTTGGGTCAGCTAGTGTGTACACGCATGCAGTAATGGAGTAGAGCACGTGGTTTTTTATAAAAGGGGTTTTCAAGAAGAGTTGTTTGACAGTGTTTTGGCAAAGAAGGAATCTGAGATGGCCTGATGCCAGGTAAGCATATCTGGTGAAAATTAGGGTTATAAAAGATGCCCCCTAATGTGTGAGTTCAGAAGAGCATCTGATGGCCGAAATACATTAACAATCTTCACCGATGTTCCGAATAAGTGAGCCCAGGGACCAAAAATCGAGAGGTGTCATCTGCAAAATAATAATTGTCTCACCGAGGTGGGCATACCCATGATCGAGATAACATAAATTCATGGATACCAATCAAATACACTATAGATCCATGTCATATAACTATATAAAGTGTAGTCGTGATCAATACACAACGGAGCTACATCTCAAAATAAAAAAGATATACATGTAGAGTATCCATCTTCTAGAATTTGATAAGGTCTGATGGTTGGAGATGAGGTCTTCAGAGCTCGAGCAACAACTTCAAAATCTTCAAAACTCGGGTAGAAGTGTAATATGAGTGTACGAATTCACTACCCAGAGGTCTTCGACGACTCGTCGATCATGGACTAGAGAATCTTGATGATCAGACTGAAGGCTTCATTGATTTTGAACAAAGACTTGATTGGACTTTGAGGATGGTTGGGCATGATTGCAAGAGACAAACTGCAGAGGGGCTGACTCAGGCTTAGAAAAGTTCCCTTGGATAATAGCATGACAAAATATGAGACTCAGGCAGCATGGAATTAACATAAGTTTACGAGGCAAGAGGCAACACAAAATTCTCCATGTGTTTGGAAGAATAACCAAACGAAGGAGGACACAGCTCAATGTAGCGGGAACAAATTCCTAAGGTCATATTAAATCCCAGGGTTTGATGAACAAACAGACAGATGTGATTTATCCAAGGGCGACTCATTGTGCTACCAATACAAAGAAAATACTTTTCCCTTCCTCTTTTTGGGGTATATTTGATTTTTTTGTCTTTTTCAGTAATTTTGAAAAAAGAATAAAAGAATGTTACGTTACAAAGGAGGGATGAGTGTTGAAAAAATACAATTTCGAGGTGCAAGGACAAGACTAATGTTCAAAGTAAGGACACTTGGGAAAAATCCCTCTTGGGGCCAAAGGTATCAAGATGCAGAGGCAAAGTGCTACAAGGCTTGCGTATAAGGCATGTTCCAGATGGTTTAGTTGAGAGCAACATGGAGTCGGCATTAGACCAGAGACGCAGGTATGCAAATGTGATTAATAAGACACACAATGGTAGCGTCCTTCGATGTAAGTTTTACGAGCCCGGAGAAGGTAATCTCGACGGTTTTTCATATTTAGAGAGTCTAAAAAAACATAAAAGGAGACTCCAATGGGGTACCTTTTTCGAAGGTAGTCTAGTCAGTTCGAAAAAGGGGTAAACTAGCACCGACAAGACATCTATTCAAAACCATTTTAACGACTGTGATAAAGACAAGATCACTCAGCCATTTTTTCATTTTTAAGGAGTCTAAAAAAAGCTTAACTATGGACTTTGTCAGGAATGTTCTTATGGACCATTTTAACGAGTGTGAAAGAATAAGGTCACTCAACGATCTTTTCAATTTTAGGGAGTCTGAAAAGAGACTAACTATGGACTCCGTGGGGGTTCCTTTTTCGTAAATTTAGTCCCTCAGGCCCAAAAAAGGGGTAAAATTATACCTGAGGGTACTCTTCTAGAGAACTGAAGTTCCTAATAGTATACCTTTGTTCATATAGTTGATCATCCATACCGAAAAAGGGGTAAACTACCTCCAGATAGATGTGACTTCAAATTTCAGTTTAATGAGCGTGAAAGGCCACAAGATCACTCGACAATCTTTTCATGTTTAGAGGGTCTGAAAAGGGCTTAAAAGAAGACCTGTGTAAGGAACGTTCTTCTGGACCAATTTAACGAGTGTGAATAAACAAGGTCACTCGACAATCTTTTCATCTTTAGGGAGTCTGAAAAGGGCTTAAAGAAGACCCCATGGGGGCTACAACTCATGTATGAAACTGGTTCAGGTAGAGCCTGCTTCTAGGCTCAAACCAGGAGTCTCTTTGATAGTCAACTTGGGAAGTATCCCAAAAGGGAAGAAAACACAAACCATGATGTAAGTCCTCCTGTGGGATAGAAATTGTAGTCATGGCTTCAAGGATAGCCTCATCTGAAGGTAATTCAAAATCTGAGAAATCACGCAAATGTCGAGGGTCGACAGTCCCAAAGGGTGAAGTAAACTGACCATACTCCATATGATGATGGAGGTTCTAGCTAGGATTGGCAAAGTCTATCAGCGAAGAATCACAAGAAAGAGGACTTGAGGATCTACAAAAAACAAGATCAGACTTAGAAGGATACTCAAGCCCACTTGGACCAAGAGGAGGAAGTGACGGCTCCCATGCCCCCATTGGATAAACCAAAGGATCAATTGTTGATTCCAAGTCTTGAGAAGGCAAACATGATTGCACAGGTTCCTGCTCAGAAGAAATTGAACACCGAGGATAAGACACCACATAATTAACTCATGGCAGGGTAGATTCTACCCGAACATTAGGAACATATAAAGGGGTAGTTTGAACTAACGCCGAATTAGGGTGGTGATTATCAGATGCCAGTTGGTTGATAGTGACAATGCTTCCATTTTGAGGGAAATGCATCACCTAGAAGAGCGTAGATACCACATCTTTCATAGCATTACATAATCATGCCCGAGAAGCATATTGAAATCTAATGGGCCTTGCACCATTATAACATTGACACAGAAAATCTTCTCACCTAACGAGATAGGAAACTGAGGAAGAATCCCCAAATATTCACTAGGATGTCTGTTAAAATCCAACAGCTCATGCGAAGCAGACACAAGCTTGGGAGATCCCAAGACTTTCCAAACCGAGGAGGATAAAATACTTGTAGAGGCTCCCTCATCCACAATACATCGATAAATGTTTGTTGAATTAACTTCAACCCTTATTTGAAAAGGTGCAGTAGAAGGAAGACAAGGCTCAACAAGGTCATTCCAATCTAAGGAAACCATCCTAGGTCTTGGAGGGGGTCTACTCGGAATGAGAAAAATGCCCCCTTGTTCTGAAAGTATTGAACCAGAAATGCTAAAAACATAGTCAGTAGACACGTCACTCCCCAAAATAAGAGTGGGATCATGCCGATGACTGCATCGGCATGACCACTTTCGCAACCAATGGCTGAATAGGCTGAGAGACTACATGGTCTAAAGGCACCTCACCCCCCAAAACAGGAGTGGGATCAGTCGATGATTGGTTGGATCAGCATGACCACTTTCTCAACCAATGGTTGAATTGACTACGAGGAAACCTCAAAAGACTCAGAATCAGAAGATCTTGTAGATAGGGATCACAATCTTTGTACCTCTGGAATTCCAGGGCACAAATGAGTAAGGTGATCTCCCTTGCAAATATTACAAGGGAACTTAGGCTTACGTCCTATACATCTAGGTTTCTCAACAGAATTAATGCCCCCAGCATGACTAGCACTGGTTGGTTGTACATATCCAACATGACTTGCATAGGTTAGTGATGGGTTGATAACATGACTTGCAAAGGCTATAGACCTATTACCAGTATGACTAGAAGTGACTGGACTCTTTCCCCCAATATGACTTGCAGAGGGTGGGTGTGTGCCCCCAGCATGACTTGCAAAGGCTGGGTGTTGGCCTTCAATGTGACTTGCAGAGGTTGTTTACCTATCTCCAACATGACTCGCAGAGGTTGGTGATTTCTTCTTCCTATTCTTCCTCTTTCTATTTCGTTTAGACTTCTGGTTACTAGTAATTGTACTTTCACCAGAGGTGGGAGAAGGAGGAGGAGAATTCTTTGCTGATGAAGAAACATCAACAGGTTTCCCATGACATAAAGTGCTTAACTAAGAAACATCAAGAGAATTTGGGACATTTGGAATGGTACCCAACCAAACCGGTAATCCCACATTCAACCCAGGAATGTACAAAGTGGCCATCAAAGGGACACCAACGTTTCCGAAGAAAGGAAAAACACAAGAATCCCCTTGAGAAGGGGTTCCTTGGTTGGTATCATCGGGAACTTTAGCCATGAATATCTTATGTACAGGTTCTCCCTTTGCGGGATCATTCAAGTCCGTAAAAGTCTCACACACTGACTCTGAAGAACCAGTGTTATCAAAACAATGCCTATAAAGAGGCGGCTCCACGTTTCTAAGTGGAAGACTGAAAAGTCCTCTCAACTATCGGAGTGGGTGGTCTACCACCCTAGGTCAGAGACCCAAATACACAACTGACTAACTCACTATGGAAAACTAGGGAGCACAGAGCACACACTAAAAGTTCCTAAAGGAAAATCAAGCAAATTACTAACTAGTTGGAAGAATAGTTACACCAACCGACACTAGAGAAACTTACCGGTGCAAGTGCAACTTGAATACGGAAGCACCCTCCGAGTATACTCTGCAAAGTGTGGCCTGATGTCTACCCTAGGTACTGCGGTATACCCCCATAGTCACCTGTGTAAGTCCCTAAAATAATGGAAACTAGGTTTCCATCTTGTGAACAATCACTAGGAAGGTACAGTCGATAGTCGGGTGGACCGCAATGTGCAGGGTATCAAGCCTGAAACCTATTAAGGGTATCGAAATAAAGTGTTCTGGAAGACGACTAAGGACCTCGAATGGATTTGAGACCCATGAAGCTCTGTGGCAAATGTGATCAACGGAATCCCAAGACAAGTCCTCTATATGTGTTCCCCACTACGCTTGGTCTGACTTTGGACGGGTTATCTCCGCTACCTTTCCGCACACGAACTCATGTTTAGCCCCTATGTTAGAGGGGGGTCCCAAATAATTTCCATGTTACTGGACTTCTACACTCCTTAGCACAGAATCGTATGTTTGTTTTATAGCCTTGAAGAGTTTCCTCTCCAACCTAAATCAAGGCTCTAGCCTAATATAGTTGATGGACCCTACAAACATAAAGTCTAGTAAATTTTAATTAGTGTTCTTTTTACTAGCTTGATTTACTCAAAAAGGGTACAGTAGTGCAACTGATGTTGTAAAGACTCTTGCGAAAAATGATGAAACTTATATAAACACTGGCAAATAATGATTAGATTTTTTTCTTTTTTTTTTTAAATGCTTTAGAATTAGAAGAAAACACAACGCTATGCTAATTTCTTTTTCTTTTTCAAATAACAATGCAAAGAAAATGCCAGGAAAGAAAGAGATCTAACAAACTAAGTTTTTTTTTATATTTTCTTCCAATCAAAGCAGAAATAACAAAATATTCTAAAATAAACTGATGAATGCACGATTCATGGCCCCCCAATTGAGGGGGAATTTTTTTTCAAAATGCAACTCATCTTTCTTAAAATTTCAAGCTAAAAATAAATTAAAAAAGCTAGGAAACACAAGAAATATTCTAAATGAAAAAGAAAGCTATAATAGAGTCCAAACCTAGGCTAAGATGCTATGACAGAGACCAAGAACCCTGAGAGATATAACTCTTGACAAGGAAAAGGATGACTGCCTCTCCTTAAACAAAAATTTTCTCAGCAGGGACGATGTTGACAGTTCAACAGCTAGCGTGTGCACGCAAGATGTGTAAGTTCAGAGTGTGTGTACATGCATGCAGACCTTATGCAGGCCATGTGTACCTCTGCAACTCTTCAAAAATGAAAATAAAAGCAATCAAGCACTGGCAGAGACTACTGGTATTGAGAACCAGAATCTCTTGAAGACTCAGAAACTTACTTTAACAGAAAAAAGAAAACAATTCAAGGAGAACTTCATAGAACAAACCAATCTGAGGTGAAACCTAAGCTATAGACTGCAAACAACAAAGACTATAAAGAGTTCCAGAAAACCCCTAAGAAGGATTATTTCTGACAGGGGAGAGGATGACTGCCTCTCTAAAAGAAATTTTTTGAAATCATACACGCGACTAACACTTCCTCAGCTAGCGTGTACACGCGATCTATGGGAAGGTAGGGCGTGGGTACACGCGTGTAGACCTTATACAGGCTACATGTACCTCTATGGGTCTTGAAAATAATAATAATAATAATGCAGTCAAGCAAAGAAACAAAAATAACTGGTATGGAAGACCAGAATCTCTGTTAGCTCAGACTTTTGTAGAAACTTTAAAAATCAGGAATGGAACCAGTTCTTAAAAATACCCAAGAAAAAATATTCCTAAAAACCCTAGAGATCCCCAGTATGTTCGCCAATTCTGTTGTGGGTGGGAAATCCCTCCTACAGACTAGCACTAAGGGTTTTATCATGCATGCAGAAATGACTTAAAGATTCTTACTTTTTACCATCATCCCATGCCTAAACCCCCATTACTCATATGTAAATACAAGGCTCAAGAGATTAAGTTGACATACCTTATTTTTCATGTTTGATGTCGATCTCTTTTCACGCTTCATCATTCTTTGACTGCAACTCTCCTCCCAATGTTGAACTACATTCACTAAATACAAACAAAGAAATCCACATGCATTTGATCTATGAACTAACAGGTTAGAGATTTAATCAATCATACAATCAATATTCCAATAATGACAATCTCATATGGTGGGACGAGAAAATAAATTCTTTTATTAACTTCACAATAATACCTTACAATGATAAAGTCAGCTACTGCTCCTCGATCCTAGTTCTGGGATCTTCTTCCACTGTCTTCCAACTGCTTTGCTCTATACTTCTCTTTTCACATGGATGGCTAAAGGTTGGGATAAAGGAAATTCTTAATCGGGTAGAGTTTCTTTACTATGATTCTCCTCCTTTCAAATGGGACCCCTTACCCTTCTTTTATAGGCTAGAAGAAGCTAGGTATTTGGTCGAGTGACCAGCCATGCATGGCCGAAAGGTTTAGTTAACTTACCCAAAGTTGTGTGTTCTATCATCAACTTTCCTTTTTCCGTGCTTTTGTAGGTACACGCGGGCTGTCTTGGTTCAGATAGAATGTACACACGTGCAGTAATGGAGTAGGATGCATGGGTTTTTATAAAAGGGGTTTTTAAGAAGAGTTGCTCAGCAGTGTTTTAGCAAAGAAGGAATCTGAGATGGCCTGATGCCAGGTAAGCATGTCTAGTACAAATTAGAGTTATAACACTTGGTGTACCCTATATTTTTCATCGGATGTGGACCATAATATGAATATAGAATGTGCCTTATTCTATAATCATGAGCAAAAAGTCTGGTTGTATTTTCACGCATGCATTGTATTGGACCATGCTTAGATGTTTCTTAGATGTTTTATGTATTGGTGGGGGGCCTATGTATTATCTCCAGACCCCATGTGGTTATTCATGGCCATATTTTTAGTCCATGTTTCAAGATATGATTTACTATTATGGATATGATCAACTACCCCTTGATGTTGGTAACTCTTCATCATGTCATTCATTTATTATTTGGAATGGTATGAAACCATCTTGGGGTGGATATACTAGGACACATGATCTAGGGGAGCTACTAGTCTTGCTTACCCATTTGTAAATGATGTAAAATTTATCTTTGTAAATTGTGTCACACCTATGTATAACATACTCATTTTATGCTTAATCATGGATCATTGTCTTATGTATTCATTAAAATTTGGCCATATACTATCAGATATGATTCTGCGGATGCTCACTCGATTTCACATTTCCTAAGTATCACAATTATCAAGGTAGTAAATGTATCCCAAGGCATTGGTCACATCCTCTTAGGAACATTTTGGCTATTATTGCATACATGGACATCCTCTATACATGCCATGTTGTAGATTCCATAACTCCCTCCTCTTTCATCACTTTTGGAGATGTTCCTTGCATGATTTGAGGTTCGACCCACACATGGAGGTATTCTTGGTGATGATTTGAATTGGAGAGGAATATTCCTTTCCTTATGAAACATATTTTCTTGATTTGAGGGATTTTTCATATCTTGGAGGTACCTTTTGAGCACTCCTTGAGAACATTTTGAGGGAGTTGTCCACTTTTGAGGCCCTTCTCCACCTTTTCATAAGGTCATTCCACTTCAAGGATATATAAATTGGAAACTTTCTTACTTGGGAGGATAATTCACTATGTTTTAAGGCCTCCACATCAATTATATATTGGATGTAATGTTCCCCAACCTAGCTGAGGAACATTACGGTGCAAAATACTCATAAAATTAAAATTTATGCTATCTAAATAAGTTCATGTAGCTTCCAACTACGAATTAAACCAAATTTAGTTACTATATATTATTATTAATTACATGCATCTAGAAAACTCTAAAATTAGACATGAAATGAAACTAAGAAACTCAACATAGTAGAATATAATATTTCTCAAACACAAAGTTCATGCACAATAAATTAAAACTCATAATACAACAAAAAATAAGATAAACACTTATCTTTTGTAAATAGTTGTGCAACTAGTTGCTTGTGATGGGTGTTCCACCCAACCATATACTTTTTGTTCCAAATCTTAACAACAAATCACCCCCTAGCTGAGGCTATCAATCCAAAAAAAGGGTGGTCTCTCACTAGTCCACTCACAGCTCATAAAACTCACAATGCATTGATATTCTCCTACAACTATCCTAATTTTTCACCATCTCTCTTCCTCTTGACCTGCCCAACCCAAGGAATGTACCCCTTCACTGATATTAGTTCCTCAGGTGTCCCATTCATTTATCAGGATCTCTCTAGCATAGGTATCTAGGAATCTCTCCACTAGGAACTCAAGGGAACTCACTGCTAGGAAGAACTACCAAAAAACAATAGCAAACACTTGTTAGTTTAGTGAAACTCACTAAGGAGTTTAGTCTTTAGGCTTGAAAACCTGGCTCTTCAGTCTTCATCTCCAATCTCTCTTTCTTGTTCTCTACTTGATGCTCATGAACAGAACTTGACTCTGTAAAATTGTTGTCCCAACCCATATGATTTTTCCTCTCCTTTGGCTTGCTTGCTTGACTCACACACTTCCCTAAGATGATTGTACTCAACCCAACCACACCCCCCCCATGATACCAATAAATATGGGATGTTACCACTCACACCCACCCTCTTACATGTATTCAACGATTGACTTTGAGAACACTCAATCATAAATTAGAAGCTTCATATACCAATAACAATTTTAGGGAAAATGGGTTGAATTAATATACATAGGAAATTCCCCATTGGACCCCTCTTAGGAATTCTCTTAGACCCTCCCCTCTCTTGTGGATTAATTCAACCACCATATCTATCCATGTCCCCTTAGTAGCTGACATCACATTTTATTACTAAAACATAGAAATACAATTTGCATATTACATTGCTTGGCCATAGACACATATTATATCTATATTAAGCATTTACTAAACTAGGGATTATAGTGGGGATGTTACATTCCTCATCCCTACAATTGTGCATCATCCTTAGTGCACACTATGTCGATATACATATATGAAAATTTACATCACAATACTTAGAAAATAAAATTATGCAAATTTACAACTCTAACAGCAGTTCCAACCATAATCTCTTGTTCCTCTCAACTCGTCAACATAAGGAATGAAAAAATAGTTTATCAGGGATAATTTAAGGAATGTACCATTCATTTATTAGGATTAACCCAAGGAATGAGACATTCTTTTATCAGGGTCCCCAATGCAGCTGGTTGGGACTATGAGATGTGGTTCCAGAACTCTAGTTGTTCAAAATGGAGTCTTGTGTTCTGTTTTCCTCAAAATTGTCAAAACTTTGGGAGTATTATTCTCGCATGTTTTCTTCATGCTTCCATGTATCATCTTCAGGACCATATTAGGTCCATTGAAACTTTACCATCCCTATGACCTTGTTCCCGATAACATTGACTTTCCAGTCCAGGATGCGTACTGGTTCCACCCAGAAATCCCCTTCGTGCTCCAACTGGATCACATTCCAATCAATTATGTGGTTAGGGTCAAACACATATTTATTTAATAATGACACATGAAATACATTATTTACTCTCATGGATGTAAGCAATGCTATCGTGTATGAAATTGGCCCTATATTTTCTAATATTTCAAAAGGCCCATAATATATTGTTGTAAATTTCGGGAAACTTCCTAATCTTAACAAACTTATCTTCGCCTTTACTTTTAAGAAAACATGTTATCCCACTTTTAAATATATAAACACTTTGTTCTTTTCTGCATATATTTTCTTCCTATCCTGGGAAGCTTTTAAATTATTCTTAATCCTTGTCATTCACTCTTCCATTTCCTCTAACAAATATGGCCCAATAATTTCTCTATCTGTTGGATTATCCCAACTCATAGGTGTGTTACATTCTCTTCCATATAATTCTTCAAATGGAATCATTTTCAATGAGGCCTAATACCCATTATTGTAATCAAAATCAAATAAGTGAATATAATCTTCCTACTTCTATGGTTGGTCCATCACATACATTATAAGTTTGTCATAAATTATTTTGTTAGTCCTCTATGTTTTCCCATCTGACTTTGGGTGATATTATGTACTAAGATTAAAATTTGTTCCAAATCCTTTGAACAAATATTTCCAAAAATTGGAAGTGAAATTTGGATCTCTATCTGAAACTATTTCCTTTGGCACCCCATGTAGCTTGAGAACTTCTTTCATATACATTTCTACAATATTTGTTGCCTTGAGTGATCCGGTAATGAGTGTTAGAAATTTGTCTCAATTTTTTTCCATTCTATATGTTTAATAGATTTCTCAAATCCACGTTATTAACATGATATTTGGAAAATATAATTCATACTTAGCATTTGAAACTAGAATTAGACAATAATCAAAACACTGAAACAATTTGAAAACCAGAATTGTTAACGAAGTTCACCGAACTCTGGCTACGTCTTTGGGCCCACTTCAACAACAAACCATTTTTTTCTTTCTTCTCCCAAATCAGGGATACTTATCCTTTACAGGAAGGGATACAATATACTCCCGATGTGGGGTTGAAATGATCTCCCAATTTGGGGTTGATTCTCTCTTTTACAGAGGCTGAAAACTTCTCCCAAGTGGGGCTCGATTCTCCCAATGAAGGGGCTCACAAGCTCTCCCAATTAAGGGGCTCAACTCTCCCAATAAAGTGGCTTAATAATTCTCCCACTTAAGGGGATCATCTCTCCCAATAAAGGGGCTTACAAACTACAAGCATGACTATTTGCTTACTATTTTTCAAAGAGTTTACTACTCCAAAAAAAGATATTCTCGACAACATAGGTATTCCAATAGAGGATGAACACCTTCAATAACCACTCACATAACCATATCAAATATCAACACACCGATTTTTTCACGTGGTAAAACCCCTACAGGGAATCATCCATGGCCCCATCCAACGCGGCCACTTGGAGCAATTTATTAATGCAAAGAAAAAGATTACAGAGATATCTTACAAGAGAGTTTCTCACAATCGATCATTGGCAAATGACTCCCCATGCCCTTTAAATAGATATCATGGACCAATTGGATGTTAAGTCATAGATCAATGGTCATTAATACCAAGGAGAGTATGAACCGTCAGATCACTCTATGTCGAGAACATATCGTGACCATCGGATTTCCTAACTACAAATGCATACTAATGCATACTAAAGAAACACACTAGAAAACACACTTTTACCTAACGAGACAATAGACCAAGTAGATCTTAACTAACTCCTAAGTTTCTAAATATCCTAACATCCCCCCTTAAGAACAACTTGGGATAGGATTGAAGGATTTACAATAGTGACATAGTAGGAGAAGGAAGGAGGCATTAGAGTCTATCCCCCATTAATGTCAACTTCTTGAACTCCTAACATAGAATGAAGTTTGGAAAAATTCACTTCTTTAAGAGACTTTGTGAAAATGTCTGCAACTTGATCTTCTATAGGGAAAAAGACCGCTTCAATAACTTGATCATGAATGAGATTTCTGATGAAGTGCAAGTGTAGCTTGCTGTGTTTTCTATGCTAATGCTGAATTGGGTCTTTGGTGAGCTTGATGGCACTCTGATTGTCACACCAAATGTTGGTCGGATGCTAGTGTTGGAATCCCAACTCTGAAAGGATCTGTCGAAGCCATAGGGCTTCCTAACATGCATTTACCGTTGCTCGGTACTCTACTTCTGCTGAAGAAAGTGCAATATCATGTTGTTTCTTACAGGCCCAAGTGACAGGTCTTGAACTAAGGCTGAAAACATAACCTGCAGTAGATTTCCGATCATTAGGGTCACCATCCCAATGTGAATCAATGAAACCAACCAATAAAGGAGTCCCCCCTGAACTGTAATGTATCCTGAACTGAATTGTACCATGAACATAGTGAAGTATCCTTTTAGCTTCTTTCCAATGGATTTCATGGGGTGTTTGCATATATCGGGCAACAAGACCAACAACAAAGGAAAGATCAAGACGAGTATGAGTCACGTATAAGAGGCTACCAACTAACTGACGGTACAGGGTGGCATCAACTTCAAGAGAAGTACAAGTGGCAGAAAGATTGACTCCAAACTGGAAGGGAGAAGGGGTTGGTTTACAATCGTCTATGTGAAAGTGACGAAGAAGATCACAAGCATACTTAGACTGGGAAAGAAAAACTCCTTCATTGGTTTGCAAAACTTGGAGGCCAAGGAAATAGTGCAAAAATCCTAAGTCTGTCATTTCAAATTTATTCTTAAGGATGGTTTTCACATGGTTTAAAATTTTTGAGTCACCACCAGTAAGGATAAGGTCATCAACATAAAGGACAAGGATTATGAGATGGCTTCCTACTTTCTTGGTATAGACATTAGGATCAGAATGGCATCTAGAAAATCCAGTGGCAATAAGAAAGCTATCCATTTTGGCATACCAAGCCCAGGGAGGTTGCTTGAGACCATAAAGAGATTTCTTGAGGTGACAAACAATGCTAGAGTCATTCTTGACATAGCCAGGATGTTGTTCCATGTAGATTTCTTCTTGCAAATCATCGTGCAAGAAGGAATATTTAACATCCATTTGATGGACCTCCCATTTATGTGAGGTAGCAAGGGAAAGAACAAGGTGGATGGAATTATTTTTTGCTACAAGGGAAAAGGTTTTATTATAGTCAATTCCTTCAACTTGGGAAAATCCTTTGGAAACTAACCAAGCCTTGTGTCTTTCAACACGTCCATCTGATGCATACTTAGTTTTGTAGACCCATTTGCATCTAACAAGTTTTCTTCCTTTTGGAAGAGGTACAAGATCCCAATTATTGTTTTCCATTAAATAACGATACTCTTCATTCATTGTTGTATCCCAATCTGGATGACCTGAAGCTTCTGCAAATGTCTCTGGATCATGAGTTTCTGAAACTTGAGACAAAAGAGAAGAGGCTCACTGGAGCTGTGAACATGTCTGACATTGATCTGAAGGATCACTGACAAGATCACCAACTTCTTCTCGTGTTGAACGAACCCATATAGGAAGCGGTAGAGCTGGTGTTGGTTCAGGTTCAAAGGACTCATCTGGAGGAGGGTGAGCAGGCGGAGGTGGATTTTCATCCTCACTGTCATCATCTAGAGAAGAAACCAGATCATAAGAAGGCACAAACGTCAAAGATGGCTCGCAGGCCAAAGAAGGCATAAACATCAAATTAGGCGCGTAGGCCAAAGAAGGCACAAACACCGAATTAGGCTCATGGGCCAAGAGATTTTCATCAAATTTAACATCTCTTCTAATAATAATTTCATTACAATTTGATTGAATAAGTCTGTAACCTTTGACATATTCAGAATAACCAACAAATATACACTTATCATTTTTAGGTTGCAATGCTTTCCTTTTCTCAT
Source organism: Picea engelmannii (assembly GCA_009831015.1). NCBI lineage: Eukaryota > Viridiplantae > Streptophyta > Pinopsida > Pinales > Pinaceae > Picea > Picea engelmannii. The sequence continues at coordinate 177,383 of ML792119.1, read as the reverse complement.
CAAGAATGTGAGCCCATGCTATACTGCCAAATACACGGAAATGACTTACATCTACTTTAATTTTAGTCCAAGATTCTTCTGGTGTTATATTTTTAAGAGCCTTTGTGGGAGTACGATTTACTATGTAATTTTCACAGTTGATGGCTTTCACCCAATACTTTAGACTTAATCCCTTAGATTGGATCATACAATTATCCATTTCTTTTAATGTGCGGTTCTTTCTCTCAGCAACACCATTTTGTTGTGGTGTATATGGAACAATGTGTTGCATTTGGATTCCCTGTGTAGTGAAGTAACTTTTAAAATTATTGTTCACATATTCGCCTCCATTATCTATTCTTAACCTTTGAATTTGATGTCCATATTTCTTTTCTGCAAGGGCCTTGTAGGCCAAAAACTTGTCAAAAACTTCGCTCTTAAGTTTTAAGAAGTAAACCCAAGTACGTCTAGAAAAGTCATCAATGAAAGTTAATAATAACTTGCACCCAGAAAAAGAAGGAGAAGAAAGTGGACCACACAAATCACTGTGAACAAGCTGCAAAGGACCCGAGGCATGCCAAGAGGTACGTTTGTCAAAATTGTCCTGATGATATTTGCCGAGAACACAACTGACACAAACACAATCTCTTCATGAAACAAGAGGAAGACCAGTCACCATCTATTGATTACATAGTTGTTGCAATGAGCGATAGTTTAGATGACCAAATCGCTCATGCCAAAGTTTGATCAAGTCATTGCTATGAGCAACAAAAACTGATGAAAAAGATGATGACCCAAAGTTGTCAAATTTGTACAACCTGGTAATATCATCAACAATTCTAGTTGCAAGAACATGCTTAGGATATTTTAGATCCTTGATTACAACTTGGTGAGGTGAAAACTCTACAGTTTTACCTTCACCTGAATGAGTGATTTGATATACTAATAGAAGGTTACAAGAAAGACTTGGAACACATAATACATCATTGAAATGATCAATTTCTACTTGAACTATTTCAGATCCTTCAACACTAAGAGCTCTATCATCACCAACAAATATTTGCTTGGTGTTACATTCATTTAGAGTAGAAAATATGTCTCTATTCTTATCCATATGATAGCATGCTCCAAAATCAATAAGCCACTCATTAGAAGTAGAAGTAGAAGTAGAATTTATATTGAAGGAGAAAACAAAAGCAGAAAATGCATGTCCATGAGAAGAAGAAGAAGAAGTAGAATCAATATTGATGGTGTGCTTCTTCATTGCTACTTCTAAAGATGCCATCTTCTTGAAACATTTGGACTCATCATGACCATATTTATCACAAAAGTTGCAATGTCTGTTAGTATTCTTATTTTTATATTTTGCTCCTTTGTCTTCATTAGGAGCAAAAGTTGTCTGAGTGGGTTTGGGACCCTTATATTGCTTGTTGTTGTGGTGAAGATGTTGTTTCTTGGGATTCTTGGGTTTATCTTTTTGATGGACAACTAAGGCATTTTTGGAGGTACCTGCAGTGCTGATCACTCCAAGTTGTACTAGCTTATCTTACTCTCTAATCAAAGAATCACAAAATTTCTCAAGACTGGGTTTTTGATAAGTTGTCCCTACAACCTCTTGTATGGCATAAAAGGTAGATACAAACACAGAATATGCACTACCTAGCTTAGAAAGAATAAGATAGATGCAACGATCTTCATCTATATTTATATTACATTCTTCACATAAAGTTCTGAGTGTTTTAAACTTAGATATATAGTCTTCAATGCAAGAAAAATCACTTGGACTCAAAGTTAGTACTTGATTTTCTAACTATTGTGCTCGAATAATATTGTGTTTACCAAACACAAACTCAATCTTTTCCCAAGCTTCTTTGGGTTTATCAATTGATTGAAGGTGGAAACCTTAAATCAGGAGAGATGGACATTCTGATTATTCCATGTGATTTGTCATTCCTATTATCCCATTTGGCTTTATTATCAACATCAGTGGGTGTTGTTTCCTTTCCCAAGGTAATCCGGTACAAGCCTTTACTTCCTAATAAATACTCCATATGGGATTTCCATTGGAAGTAGTTGGTACTGGTAAGTAAGAGATTACTTGTAGAATCCATATTAAATATGTATATAATACTGATTTAAAAACTGAAACTAATGTTCTGACTAGAAAGAGCTCGAAAATTTATGAGGTTTAAAAAAAAACGACACTGAAAACGGACTTCGGATGTGAGAGTTATGCCCTTTAAAACAAAAGGCATAAACGGTAACCAAAGGACCACGTGGTAGTGTAAGTTTCTTTATGAAGTGACCCACTTTTGTAAAGAGAAGTGGGGCTCACTTTTACAAAGAAAAGTTGCATGCAAAATAAATAACTCTAAAATAAAATATTAAAGCTACTTATAGTGATTCACTTTTATACTTGAAGTGAAATACACTTTACAATTTTAGCATGAACTTTTTCAAAAAAAATAACAAAATAAAAACTTGAACTCAAGACCTCTTACTTAATAAGGCAACTTTTAACCAAATGGTCTAGCAAAACATATTGTAATGTTCAGAAGGAGGATTGTTGTTGTTGTTGTTGTTGTTTTTGTTTTTGTTGTTGTTGTTGTTGTTGTTGTTGTTGAAGACAACCTTGGAGAGCATGCTAAAAAAAAACTCTTTTCACACAAGAAAAAAAAATTGCTTCTTGATGACAACAAGGGTTAGATCTCAGTTAGCTTACCCGGAAGATGCACCTTTTCCTATTTGTTTCTTATTTGTCGAGATCACACAAGGCATGGGGAAAAGAGAATACATAGATATAAAAGAGTAGAAACCTAGAAATAAAAAATTACAAAACCGAAATAAAACCAAAATACTTCTCTGCAAAAAAATTTAAAAATGCGTATTTAAACTGTATACCTCTGGATCTTACTGTAATGGTCGTATCTTGGGAAAATGAAAACCTTTTTGAGTGAAACGAAAATTGTTCTTGAATGAAACGAGTGCTTTGGATGAAATGGAACAGTCCTCTCAACCTAGAAATGTACTTAAATGACATAAAATGGAGATGAGTAAACTCAGCTTCACGATCTCGATCTATAACAGGAGCGGGTCTTCAAACAAGCTCTGATACCATGTTCGACAACACAGGTATTCCAACAGAGTATGAACAACTTCAGTAACCACTCACATAACCAGATCAAAGATCAACACACCGATGTTTTCACGTGGTAAAACCCCTATGGGGAAATATCCATGACCCCAACCAACGCGGCCACTTGGAGCAGTTTATTAATGCAAAGAAAAATATTACAGAGAGATTTTACAAGAGAGTTTCTCATAATCGATCATCGGAAAATTACCCTCCATGATTTTTAAATAGAGATCATGGACTAATCAAGTGTTAAGCCACAGATCAATGGCCATTAAGATCGAGGAGAGTATGAACCGTCGGATCACTCTATGTCGGGAACATATCGTGACCATTGGATTTCCTAACTACAAATGCATACTAATGCCTACTAAAGAAACCACTAGAAAACACACTTTTACCTAACAACACAATAGACGAAGTATATCTTAACTAACTCCTAAGTTTCTAAATATCCTAACAAGATTTACCAATCCCCCTCAATGAAGGGGCTTAATGGTCTTTATACAAATTTACATGGTTGAAAACTACTTCAACATATCAAGGAAAAAATATCTCTCAATATCCCACAAATTAGAATCTAGGCAGTAATCAAGGGATTGGTTTGAGAAAATATATCAACCATGCCCATGAAAATTTCAACTCTCCATGAAGATCTCAACTCTCCATGAAACTAGGAAAATACAATCCATGAGAATCTCAATATTCCCTTGAGACTAGGAAACTATAAGCCTACATAGATTTTTCACTCATTAGTTTCCTTTTACAATGAACAATATAGTAATACATGAGACCTAAGATCAACATAAGTATTAATCATTACATTTTATTTTTTCTCCATTTTATCCAAAACATCAATGATCCATATCTTCTGCATATGAAGTCTTCTTGACCTCATTCAAACTGCATTGAAAATCTCTTTGTAATCTCTTCATTGTGTGTGAAACTTTGGCAGAAATGAAGACTTTTTTTAGTGTGGAGATCCTCCTGTATCATACCTCCCCATGGAAAGAAATTTTGGTCCACCAAAAGTCTAGATCATAGTGGGAAATTTTGATTTCTCCCTTTTGGAAGATGATATCTTTATTCTCTTTGATTCTCAACATTCTCAACAAAGGAAGAAACTACATTGCATATTAAGTGATGTTGTACAATTTTCCTTTCATGGGGTCTTACATGCAACATACATGGTTTACCAATATTGTAAACAATGGGACAATGCAATCATTTCCTTACTGACATCAAATACAGAAGGTTGGATTTTATCCCTTACCATATATTGGAGTTTGAATAATGGTTGGACCAAAAGTTGAGGTCATCATAAACTGCACCACTAGTACCTGTAAATACACTAGATATATAAAATTGGAAGTGTCCACCGCCAGCTTCAATTTCCACACTAAGGGGTTGATTTGTTGCAGTCTTCTTAAGTGATTTATCATCATTGGGAAGTGCATCATCTCTCAACATAATTTAGTTTTGATTTTCTTGCTAACTAAATAGACTAGAGCCATCCTTAGGCCTTCTTGGTGAAAAACCCATTGTGAACCCACCAACCAATGTGCAATGATGGTCCTACTCTTTAGATCAAGCAATCTTCAATGCCTTGAACTAAAACCAAAAGTTATCCAAGAATAAAATGAATACCTCAATGGCTCACATTGCCATAGATGAGGTTGGAAGCCATGAAATGGAATTTTATATTCGCGACATTTGTTGGTTTCCATGAATCTGCGATTCCATATTTGAATCCTCTCAATGGATTTCACTTCCTAGTGCTCGGTCAAGGTGGCATCCCACTTGTTCTCCATATCTTATTGTAACCACTATAGATCCTGAATGATAAAAAAAAATCACCATCGATTGACATATGTAACTCCATGAGAAGGGTGAGGAGAGGCACTAGTGGAACATGGTGTGCAGAGTGGAAAGATCTGTGTGGTCGCCTACTCCATTCTCCAATACCACACACAACATAGAAGAAATATTTTTGATAAATTATGAATGGAATATATCTAATACAATAGCCCAAAGAAAAGGTATGGAATTCGTAGCTATTACCAAGAGAGTCGCTCCAAAGAGACCACTTATTGCCATGCCAATGTTCACGTACTTTCCAACATGGATGTAGCTTTTAGTATGGGGTCCATCCTTGCAATAGTAGATGAAAGGAACAATTGAAACTAAATTTTTTTAACCAAATATACATTGATACCATCTCCATCTACAATATTTTCTTATTTTCCTTGAAGAATGTACAACTCAAACTTTAATACATTATTTTCCATTCTGGTGGCATTCTTCAATTCAAATTTGGAAGAATCCTACTTGCATCAGATAAGCAGGCATAGAATGAATCTACAATAATTCGATCCACGACTATGACATCACTCTCATGATTCATTTCAAAGAGAGAAACCATGTTTTAGAATCTAGTCGGCATATAGAATATGATTTTGAGCCTAGTATCCACGTATTTCTCAAAACCTTAGTTATGAGTTGTTAGTATGGTATATATATTTGGAATATTTCTACTAGATTCATTGTTGCATCACCACAATCCTTTCTAAAAAATGAAAGATATATAGTAGTTGACAAATCATCAAGTTCTCAAGCCTCATGCACATAATTCTCTACTGCAAATAGTGCTAGTAGATCTTGGGAAGTTGCTTCATCTGAATCCTGAAGTCCATCGTGTGTTGGGAATGCTCCATAAAAAGAACCCAACTCCTCCACACTTTCTCATATAAATTAGGAACTACTTTCCTTGTTCTTTGAATGGCAGCTCCATACATATATTCTTTCAAATTTGGCCTCTAATGTTGTTGCTCTGATACCAACTTGATCTGGTAATTGGCGTTAGAAAGTAGTCTCGGTTTTTATCCATTCCAGATGTTTGATATATTTCTCAAATCCAAGTTATTAACATGATATTTGGAAAATATAATTCATGCTCAACATTTGAAACTGAAATTAGACAGTAATAAAAACACAAAAACAATGTGAAAACTAGAATTATTAACGGAATTCGCCAAACTCTAGCTATGTCTTCGGGCCCGCTTCAACAATGAACTGTTTTGTTATTTCTTCTCCCAAATTTGGGTTGTTTCTCCTTTACAATAAGTGATACAATCTTCTCCCAATGTGGGGTGGAAATTCTCTCCCAATGCAAGGTTGATTCTCTCCTTTATAGAGACTAAAAACTTCTCTGAATTGGGGTTCAATTCTCCCAATGAAATGGCTCACAAGCTATCCCAATTAAGGGGTTCAACTCTCCCAATAAAGTGTCTTACAAATTCTCCCACTTAAGGGCTCATCTCTCCCAATAAATGGGCTTACAAACTACAAGCACGACTGCTTGCTTACTCTTTTTCAAAGAGTTTACTACTCCAAAAATAGCTTTATCAATCCCCCTCAATCAAGGGTATTAATGGTATTTATATATATTTACATGGTTGAAAACTACTTCAACATATCAAGGAGAAAATATCTCTCAATATCCTAGAAATAAGGATATGGGCACTAATCAAGGGATTGGTTTGAGAAAATATTTAAACCATGCCCATGAATATCTCAACTCTCCATGAATATCTCAATTCTCCATGAAACTAGGAAAATACAAACCATGAGAATCTCAATATTCCCTTGAGACTAGGAAACTAGAAGCCTACGTAGTTCTTGCACTCATTAGTTTCCTTTTACAATGAACAATACAATAATACATGAGACCTAAGCTCAACATAAGTATTAATCATTACATTTTATGTTTTCTCCATTTTATCCAAAACATCAATGAGCCATATCTTTCACATATGAAGTCCTCCTAACCTCATTCAAAATGCGTCAGAAATCTCTTTTTAAGCTCTTAATTGTGTAGGAAGATTTGGAAGAAATGAATACTTTGTAGAGTGTGGATATCCTTCTGGATCATTGTGTGTAGTCTTCATTGGAATGAAATGTGTTTCCTTAGTTAATTTATCCACCACCACCGTGATGGAATCATGTTGCTTCATTGTTCTGGGAAGCTTTGTAATGAAATCAATTGTGACAACTTCCCGCTTCCATTATAGAATGGGAAATGGATGCAATGTCCCAACTGGATGCCTATGTTATGTATTCACTTTTAGACACTCTAGACATTTGGCTATGTAATTAGCCACTTCCTTCTTCATTCTCGACCAAAAGTATTTTCTTCTTACAGCTGCAATTGTTTTCTGATAACCTGGGTGCCCAACATATGGAACATTATGAATTTCCTTCAACACTACATCTTTCAACTCATCATAATTCAGCACATATACTTTTCCTTTGTACATGAGAATTCCATATTCTTTCAGCTCATAAGAATTAAATTTCTAATGAAAATTTTCTTGCTATATTGTTTCTTTTTTTCTTAGATACTGCTGATTTGAATTTGTTGTTACAATGATCTGATCTTTCAAATCATTCATGTACATGATAATGGTTTCAAAATTCACTTCATGAGCTCTCCTGATGAGTGCATCAACCACTTGATATTATTTTTCTTTTATATGTTTGATTTCGAAGTCATACTCAGAAATTCCAGCCATCTAGTTTGTTTGGCATTTAATGTTGGTTGTCCAAACAAATACTTCATACCATAGTGGTCTGTCGTTAGCTCAAATTTCTTCCCCATAAGGAAATGTCTCCACATTTTTAATGCATGCACATTTTTTGCTAATTATAGATCATGGGTAGCGTAATTCTTCTCATGCTCTTTTAATTTTATGGACTCATAGCATACCACATGATCCTTTTGAATGATAACTCCATCGAGACCTTCCTTGCATGCATCAGTGCACACAAAAAAATATTCATCTAAGTCTACAATATTCAATATTGGTGCACTTGTCAATATGTATTTTAGATATTGAAAGCTTCCTTCATACTTGTAAGTCCATTCAAATTTCACTCCCTTCTTTTGTAAAGAAGTGATTGGGATTGCAATCTTTGAAAATCCTTTTATGAATCTTTGATAATAACCAAAAAGACCCATGAAATATCTAACCTTTGTCACATTCCTTGGCACTGGCCATCCTCTAATGGCCTCTATCTTCTTAGGATCCGTCACTATCCTTTTTGCTGAAATTATATGCCCCAATTAGTACATCTTATTTTTATAAAAGATGCTCTTACTTAGCTTAGCATACAATTTATGCTCCCTCAAAACTTGCAACACCATTCTTAAATGTTTTTCATGTTCCTCTTTTGAATTAGAGTAGAAAATTATATCATATAAGAACACAATTACAAACTTTTTCAGATGCTCCTTGAACATGCCATTCATCAAACACATAAAAATAGTTGGGTCATTTGATAGTCCAAATGACACTACCATGAATTCATAATGCCCATATCTTGTTTTGAATGATGTCTTGTTGATATCTTGTTGTTTTATCCTCACTTGATGATAGCCTAATCTCAAGTTAATCTTGGAAAATATTCTTTCTCCTTTTAGTTGATCAAACAAATCATCAATCCTTGGCAAAGGATATTTGTTCTTTATAGTGACCTTATTCAGTTGTATGAAATCAATACACAACCTTAAGTTTCCATATTTCTTCTTCAAAAAAATAATCGGGGCTCCCCATGGTGATACACTTGGGTGTATATACCCCTTTCTTAAAATTTTCTCAAGCTACATATGAAACTCCTTCAACTCTGGTGTTCCCATTATGTAAGTCATTTTGGACACTGGGGCAGCTCCCGGCACTAAATCAAAAGAGAAATCAATGTCTCTATTTGGTGGCAGCCCCAGGATTTCCCTAAAAACATCTTCAAAATCCCTTAAGACCAGATGGTCTTCAATGCTTGACACTTTATCTTTTGCTGCCTCTTCTATATGGGCTGCAAAAATTGTACATCGCTTCCTAAATTTCTTTTTTAACTACATGGATGAAATCTCTCTAAAAATTACAACTCTTGGAATGCTTTGGACCTTGCCTTGTTGCACTTCTTCATCAAGACATGTAATTGTCTTATTGTAACAGTCTAGGACAACATGGTGGTTTTCCAACCAATCCATGCCAATTAGACAGTCATATGAACCCAATGGTGTAATGTTCACGTCTACCTTTGTGCTAAGTCCATTCATGACCATTTGAAAATCTTCAACAAGCTCATTGATCTTTCTCTTAGCCCCTGTGGATAACTGAACTAACCAATATTTATTATGCTTACCCCTTTGCAAGTGAAATATTTCAACAATGTTAGCATTTAGGTAACTATGGATAGTTCTAGAATCAAT
>ML792119.1:141251-156271 GCA_009831015.1 Picea engelmannii | reverse complement strand
TAATCCTCAATGGGGATTAATACAATAACAATAATAATAATAATGACATGATTAATCCTCAATGGGGATTTAATCCAATAATAATAATAACATGATTAATCCACAATGGGGATTTAATCCAATAACAAAATAATAATAAGAATTATCTTCGCAGTTACATTATTTCAACACTTCTTGATATGATCTTTGGGCAATCCTGAGGTCTCGGGATCATACTTGGGGAGCAACTTTTCCAGGTGCCTAGGTAGTTTGTGTATTCATCCAGGGATGGCCATAGTGTCCCCGGCCAACCAAGGTTGGTCACCTTGAAGTGTAACTTCTCTCTCCTCCTCATGACCATTGTTCTCTTCCATATCTTCGGAGTCAGAATTAGGCTCTTCCTCCTCCGCAAGATCATTAGGTTCGGAGATGTCGTCGGATGGCGTCTTGGGTATGAGGTCAAGAGGTTCTTGGATTTCGGTGATCGCAAAGTCTATTAAGTCTTCGACAGAGTGTACGAAAACTTCGTCAGGAGTGTTGACCACTGGTCTGCCTTGTTGTTTTCTATGAGGGAGGATGGGGGTGAATGGCAACGCGTCGATTTGTCGGGCATAATCTCTGGTAATCATTATAAACTAATTCACTTCCTCATGAGGGAGGGCATAAGGTATTTCAAGGTGAAGATATCCTTCCTCAGAGTGGGGATAGTTATCCGCTTCAGGAGTACTTGATGAAGGTGGGTTGTTTGTTGGATGACTAGCCATGCATGTGGGACGTTACGAATCTATAGGTTGTTTCGAATATTATATAACTTACATATTCAGCCATTCATTCTCAGGCCCTCCTTCTAGCGCCAATTCTGTTGATGGGTCTTAAAACCCTTAACTCAATAGTAGGAACCAAACCTACCACCGAGGCCCAATTAGACTCTGTAGCATTTGTGATTGGAATGGTTCTCCAGATCTCACGATTTGGCCAATTTAATTGATGGGCTTTATGTTTTCTTGTGGAGGCATCTCCTTCAATTGGGATTTTCTCTTTTGGTATTTTCTCTTTAGTTAGGATAAATGTGAGAAAAAGCCGGTATAAACCAACTTGACCACACAACGATAAGGAAGTATAAAGACTGGGAAAGGCCGGGCTCAGGATAACCCTCACTCTAGCATGAAGACAATGATATATTACCATAGGACTAGTAATAATACTTTAACCGTATGAGCACTCGATCACTAGCTAAGATTTTAACCTAAACTATCCAAGAAACAAAATGAGAGCAAATTTAACTATTGCAGAAGAGGATGAACTTGGGATAACCCATTGCTCAAACATGCAAACGATAATCCTATACCACGGGCCTAGTAATAATACGTTAACCATGTGAGCATCCAATTACTGTTTGAGAATACTAATTATTAGAAGAAAACATTTATATGATAAGATCAATAGAAAGCAAAATAGTTCATCTACCATAATTCTTCATCATATATCCACACAACGATTCATCATTTCCATCATTAAAGAAAATAACGACAAAGCAATTGCACTAGATAACTTGAAAATATATTCAATAGCTCTTACTTGTTACATCTTCTCATGAACTGAACAGGAAATAGTTCTTCTCTGGGCTTAATTACACATGCATATGATGAAAACAACTTCGTCTCTAGTCTAGAAGAACTTCTTCATTCATAGCATCTCCAAACTAATTCTTAACAACTAGAAAGAAAAGAGTTCTTGCAACAAACCATCGACCCTTATTAATCAGTCAAGGCCTTTATTTATAACCTAAATTTCTAACTGAAGTTAATAGCTAAGTGTGATTCAAGCAACACAAAATCACCACGTGACGTCTTATTTCAACAACTTCCTGAATAGTCAACTCAATATATCTTCTTGAAAAGGATGGTTCTTCAACTAACAAGCAGTTCTTCATAGTTTTGGGTTCATGGAGATCTATGTTGATTCATTGGAGCCGCATATATTCCTCTGATATTTGTTGCATGCACTCGGTACTTGACCAAACTGGAGTTCAATCGTTGTAGTGTCACTCGGGCCCTAATCGGATGTTCAGCAAATTGTTGCACTTGCCCTGGCTTTTCATCAGCCACCTTTGTGAGTTCTTCGGTCCATAGCGAGCCTTGTTCAACATGCGACTTTGACTATGTCTCTCATGTCAAAGAAGTTTTCGGGGATTCTAGACCAACATCCCCCATCACTTCGATGATTCAGTCTCAGCGTTTCTTTCAGTTCTCCGGTGGAGTCATAGGACAGACTTTAGTCGGTGATCGGGAAGTTTCTCCTTGTAGTCAAAACAAAAGTAGTTTAGCAATTAATCAACCTATAATCTGACATAAATAAATCAAAAGATCAACACCTACTTGTGCAGCTTGCTAGTCTTAGTCATTTTTAATACTTATGTGATCCCGAATGCATTCTTTAAGCGATCTGCGAAGCCACCGCCCTTCTTCAATTTTAATGAGCACTTCAACATGTTATAGTGTGGATAAATCAAGTATGATAGACATGCATGTATGAATTATCACAGTACTTACTTGACCTTTGGAATCATCAAGAAAGGGCATCGAAGACAAATTATATGCATGTGTTCTCCCGAGGGGTCAGATATCGTATAGATAAAGTCGTTAAAAATTCCAGAACCCATACTATCAGGTGTACCAAACATCATTCATCAATAACGGAGGTTCGTAAGTTCAAAAGGATCGAAAGGATCGCATTGCACGTTTTCCTGCAACCCCGATCAGCGATGCTTTCATGTTCTCGATAGCATCCGTCGATTAGCTCTGACGTGCGTAATTTTCAAACATCATGTCGAGAGGTGTGGATATTATGTTGGCCAGCCTAGCGTCACTCCTTGATTTCCCTATAAATTCCAAGAGCTTTGCGAGCAATCCTTCTCATATGTCGAGCTCATATTTTCCAGAAATTTGGTTTGGCAAAATCGTCTTGGCGATGTCCAGCTCAGTGACTCCTTACCGTCTGTGGACACTCTGAGTCGCTTACCTTGTTGCAGTTATGGGATCTCATTCAAGCATGGGACGAGGTCTACGAGGCAGGCGGAGTGCGAGATCTCACCCTCAATGCACCTGGGATTCCTTTATGTGGGTTTTGAGAGGTACAGCTATCGGGCCGAAGGTAGCATCATCGTCCAGGGACGAGCTTGGGGTGGTCAGAGATACATCTGGGAGAAATACGTTGGAGGATGCGCCTTTTTCGGGACCAAAATCGCGGAGAAGAGCAAGGCCTAAGAAGAAAATTCGGGAAGAAGAGGGGGACCGCCCCAAGGCCAAACTGAAGGTACGTCCATCCTATGAGGAATCTGTAATTCCCATCGATCACTCGCAGTTGGTCGAGACAGCTGACAAAGGAGGAAAGAGAAGAAAGGGGAGATCAAAATCATCGGGTTCTTCCATCGGAAATTCCGCTCAACAACTAGAGCAGGCTCAAATTGCAATAGCCGAGCTCTACCAAGAGAATAGGGTACTGCGACGTCAATTGGTGGAGAAAACCCAGGGGATATCACCACTGCAAGGTCGCGTGGGAAGTGTCATCTGGCTGCAGAGACAACTTCGAGAGGCACAAGACACAATCATGGAATTGTGTGACACGCAGCGGATGGCAGTGACAACGGAGCATAAGTCACCATAAAGTGTGAAAGACAAACTGAGACAGGACCACCGCATAGGTGATGCATAGTTAGCGGGTTCTTGCTCCACGTTCCCGAAAGTGTGGTTTAACACTTATTTTCCCTTTATTTGTAAAATTTTGTAATCTTACAGCGACTGGGCCGGTTAGTCGAATCGTCGGAGTTTATTTATTCAAATGTAAACCGAGCCTGGCAGAGGGTTTTCCCTTTTGATTGTTTATATATATATATATATATATATATAAGTTTTAAGGCATTATTGTGAATAAGACGTGTATTCTTCTTTGAATTTTTTGCACAAAAGAATATTAGATCTTTTCTCTTTTTTCATCATGGTTATCACGTCATGAGTTTGTTAATGCTTTTTCTCTGTAAAACTTTGACATCGACTTCAGTTATTGAAAATATTTAATCACGTGCATAAAAATCATGTTTGAAGGACTAGAGGCCATAGTTGTCGATACTAAGAGTCATTGAAGTGATTATTACGTCAGGGAAACAATTAGTTCCCTTTTTCTAATACCGAAATTATTTCGGGGTTCGGTGGTCGACAGTGTTGTTTTTATTTCTCAAACGATTTTCATCACCTTAATCTTCTACCGACGTCGATCTTCATAAGTGAGTTGGGAGAAATATGGGTCACTGCTTCCTTAAGAAATCCGCCAAGGTCGATTCAATCGGTCGTCGGTGATATCTATGCCCAAGCTTATTCGTAGGGTGAGGAAAGTCTTGAATCCACTGACGCCAATGAAAACGACACTCACCTTTTTTTTTTTTTTGCACTTCTCGAGCAATTTTAGTAACTTTACACCTTTTCTGATGTTGAAACGTCCCAAGCAGTTTAGGGAAAATTTTAGATTGTTGTTTCTTTTAATCGAGGTAAGTCCTTTTAAATTTGAAAAGGTTTCTTACATGCCCCAGCAGACTTTCTAACAATCAAAACATGAAAACATAAAATTTAAGCACGGGTGACATTTTCATACTGAAGTAGAAACAAGCAGTGCAAGGCCCAAGTGGTACCCAAAAAAGTAGAAAATAAGCCTAGACTTTTTAGGGTGTGTTGAGTGCTCAACAAATGGTGATTCACTGGGAGAAAGGAGAATCTATGTTCCTCCTCCATAGCTCGGTTGATATGGAAGTTGAAGGGGAACATAATTAGTCTTAGATCAGAGCTCCCTTTTACCTGTGCATTTTAAATTCTTCAGTTAATGCTTCTGGGTCTGCCTGTGGGGTTTCTTAACCTCAATTCCTCCCTCATTTCCCATACCCTAACGCATGCCCTGTTTTATTTTGACAAAATATCTTGTAAAGTAGTCACTGGCATTAAGCCTTTAATTACCTTTGATCACTTGTTATGGTGTTGCTCTGCTACCAGTGAGCATCTATAGCCCTGGCGGAGTCACCCCAACATCACAGACCTTGCTCCACTACCAACAAGTGTCCATAGCCCCGGCGGAGATATCTGCATACCCTCTCCCACTGTTCACTCCATTTATATCAACCTTTATTCGGTGAGATGCCCGGAGTGAGTGAGAGAGGATGATGTCTGTTTAACTTGCAAAGCGAGGTGGTTAAGGTGAATCCTTTACTAGTTCTTCCTTCAGGTTCATGTAGTCCTTTCCAGCCTTTCCTTCTTACCCTTAAGGTTTTCCCAACCACTAAGCACACACTTAAGACATTTTCGGAATTCATTCAGTTATGCAAGTCATATTAGATAACTCCTCAAAGAAACTGTGGGTTCCTTGATGCTTTCGTTATTGAGTGTGAGCCATGAGTTTCTAACAGAGATCACTATATCGCATGACTCGAGATCAACCATTGTCTTGCCGAGCATAACCCTTTAAAATCATAGGGAAGAAAAGTTGTAGGAAATAAAATCAAGTGAAACCATAATTGGACTATATGCAACAAAGCTTATGAAACACACATACAAAACAAAAATGAAACTCAAAAGAACTTGGCCACTAACTGGCAGAGATTTAGGTTCAGGATCATCTGGAGGCGACATCCATGAAACAACTGTGGCCAGGGAGTCAGCAAGGATATTCTTTTCTCCGGAGATCATAGTGACATTAAAGGCTTCAAAATGATCCACCAACCGGTGCACCTTGCGTTGATAATTATTTGAATGTGAGGGGTTGCGATGTACACCAATTTTTTCCTGCTTGATAATAATCTTCGGGTCTTTGAAAACCTTCAATTCTTTGACGTTTAGGGCTATGGATTTATTTAACCTTTGTACCAGAGCTTCACACTCAGCAATGGTATTCGTACATTCAAATTCAAGCCCACGGGATAAAAAATGACTCTCATCTTTTGGATTAATAAGGATACATCCTGCCCCAGATCTTTCCTGTGATTTAGATCCGTCAAAGCACATAGTCTGGATCTGTGAGCGGGCACTGCCCATTCCTTCCTCCTTGTCACCTTGTAGTCTGGATCTGTGAGCGGACACTACCCATTCCTTCCTCCTTGTCACCTTGTTTCTTTCTTATCTTTTGTCTGGGGTTTTCTTGCACATATTCTTGGCGGAAGAGGGTCCCTCCTACCGATGTCAACTCTTAGTTTCTAAAAACCAATTTGGAGTTCTGGGTAATAGGGACATCAGATGGAAAAGGGGGGGAAATCCTGAAATAAGAATCACAGGAATAATTACCTAGCACGGGGCAATCCATAGATAAGGGTTCATTCGGGGTTTCCAAGTTAGTAACAATGTGCTTCAGATACCTCTCCCTGTCAATCCTAATCATGTCTTTGTACCCTTTTAATGGTAGCCAGAGGTGTGCCCAGTCTGTACTAAAGAATCCATTCAGTTTTTCGAACCAATCTTAGCTCAATAATATCCCATATGTCTCGGGGATATCTACTACAATGATGTCAATCACCTGGACGAAACTAGGGTGTGTTACTATCCTGATCATCAAATCTTTCAGTTCCCCCATAACCTTGACCTTGGTTCTATCTAGTTGTATAAAATGATTATCGCTTTTGAGAGGGACAACACCTAGTTTATAACAAACGCCCAAGGGCATGACATTAGAAGACGCTCTGGAATCTACCAGACAATTGTGAAGATTCTTATTGAAGACTTCAAACGTTAAAAGGAAAGGAGGCACGAAAGGTCTCTCCTTCCTTCCTTCTGAGCAGGTGTTTATCGTTGGTTTTCTTATCAAATCTGGAGGGGGAAAATTCTTCTCTCAACCGTCGCTGGTGGTTAGGTTTTTGACCGAACTTAGAACCTACAACAAAAGGTATTTCTGCTGAGGGATTGTACATATGTCCATAACTGATATATTATATTTCAGCTTCTTCAAATCTTCGACTACGTTATAATCTAGCTTAGGGGATTCCCACGTATGGATGCTTAGAGGTTGTTTACTGGGAGTGACAGGCATTCTCAAGAAATTGGGAGTTAATTTACTTTGTGAGACACGGGTGGCATCAGTATATTTTTGGCCTCGTTGACCCTTACTACATGTTTGTACCACCGATATCTCTATGGGTGGTGCCTGAGGTTTAAACAGATTGTCTGAAGACGTGATCACATCGGGATCCCATACCAGCATGGCTGTGTCTTGTGGTGGGTCAACCTCTTCCTGATCAGCAATGTTAAATTCCGAACTGTTAGGTGGTTCGGTCAAAGAGACTTCGCCCAGAAAATGATTGCACATTAAATTCATGGCGTTGACCCACTAAGCACATTCCTTTTCTGAGTGGTTCTCTTGGTGGTAAGTACAGAAAGAGTCAGATGCGACATTCCCTAAGTCAATGTTTAGGTTGGCTAGGGGAGGTTCAATTGCTTTGAAAGGCAGGTTTCTTTTAAAGAAATGCTTATATGGTCTTTGGCCTTGGTTTATCTCACCCGCATTTATTTTCATATCTATAATCTCATTGGATAGTTTCTTAACCATGCGTTGCAGGTCTTCTATATCCCCATTACCCTTATCAGGAGTTGGTTCAACTGGCTTACCCGACGGTCTAGTCAAGAGGAGTCCTCTTCTAGGAGGGGGTTGGCATTCTTTTCTCGCTAGATATGTTTGGCCTTCTTTACACCCATTCATCTGGAACTCTATCTTCTTGGCCTCTTCGAAATTCTCCGTGAGGGTTTGCTTAGTGGCTCTTTTAACGAACATGGAAATAGAGGTCTGAAGAGTGTTAGCATAGACCTCGATTTAAATCTCTTGAGCCAGTGTTGTCACGGACTGAAACTTGTTTAGGATAGTCGTGAATCTTTGATTGAAATATTTGACCCTTTCCTTTGGGGTCATGGTGGCTACGAACAATTCAGCCATAAGGGCTCTCGTGGTAGTTTCTTCAGTAAATTTGTCTAGGAAGTCCTTTTGGAACTTAGTCCAGCTGGTTATGGATCCTACTAGCAAGTTAAAATACCAAGTGGAAGCCAAGTTCTCAAACGTGTAGGGGAAAAGTCTGCATAGCACATCTTCATGTTGAACGTTCATAAGCCTGATCGCGAGTATGAACTTCTTGATACGATCTTTGGGCAATCCTGAGGTCTTAGGATCATGCTTGAGGAGCAACTTTTCTGGGTGCCTAGGGAGTTTGTGTATTCATCTAGGGATGGCCACGACATCCCAGGCCAACCTAGGTTGGTCACCTTGAAGTGGAAATTCTCTCTCCTCCTCATGACCATTGTTATCTTCCATATCTTCAGAGTCAGATTTAGGCTCTTCCTCCTCTGAAAGATCGCTAGGTTCGGAGATGTCATTGGCTGGCGTCTCGGGCATGAGGTCAAGAGTTTCTTGGGTTTCGGTGATCGTGAAGTCTATTAAGTCTTCGACGAAGTGTACGAAAACTTCATTGGGAGTGTTGACCACTGGTCTGCCTTGTTTTTTTCTTCGAGGGAGGATGGGGGTGAAAGACAACGCGACGATTTACCGGGCGTAAGCTCTAGTAATCCTTCTAAACTGATTCACTTCCTCATGAGGGAGGGTGTAAGGTATTTCAGGGTAAAGATATCCTTCCTCGGAGTGGGGTGAGTTATCCTCTTCGAGAGTACTCGGTAAAGGTGCAATGTATGTTGGATTACTATCCATGCATATGGGTCGTTATGAATCTATAGGTTGCTCGAAATATCATATAACTTACATATTCATCCATTCATTCTCAGGCCCTCTTTCTAGCGCCAATTCTGTTTATGGGTCTTAAAGCCCTTAACTCAATAGTAGGAACCAAACCCGCCACCGAGGCCCAATTAGACTCTACAACATTTGTGATTGGAATGGTTCTCCAGATATCACAATCCAGCCAATTTAATCGATGGGATTTATGTTTTCTTGTGGAGTCATCTCCTTCAGTCAGGATTTTCTCTTTTGGGATTTTCTCTTTAGTTAGGATAAATGTGAGAAAAAACCTGTATAAACCAACTTGACCACACAACGATAAGGAAGTCTAAAGAATGGGAAAGGAAGGGCTCGGGATAACCCTCACTCCAGCATGTAGACAACGATATCTTACCACAGGCCTATTAATAATACTTTAACCGTGTGAGCACTCGATCACTAGCTAAGATTTTAACCTAAACTATCCAAGAAACAAAATGAGAGAAAATTTAACTACTGCAGAAGAGGCTGAGCTTGGGATAACCCGCTGCTCAAACATGAAAACGATAATCCTATACCACAGGCCTAGTACTAATACGTTAACCATGTGAGCATCCAATTACTGTTTGTGAATACTAATTATTAGAAGAAAACATTTATATGATAAGATCAATAGCAAGAAAAATAATCCATCTACCATAATCCTTCATCATATATCCACACAATGATTCATCATTTCCATCATTAAATAATAGAACAACAAAGCAATTGCACCAGATAACTTGACAATATATTTGATATCTCTTACTTGTTACATCTGCTCATGAACTGAATTGGAAATAGTTCTCCTCCGAGCTCAATTACACATGCATATGATGAAAAAAAATTCTTCTCTAGTCCAGAAGGACTTCTTCATTCATAGTAGCTCCAAAGTAATTCTTAAAAACTAGAAAGAAAAGAGTTCTTGCAACAAACCATCGACCCTTATTAATCAATCGAGGCCTTTATTTATAACCAAAATTTCTAACTGAAGTTAACATCTAAGTGTGGTTCAAGCAACACAAAATCACCATGTGGCGTCTTCTTTCAACAACTTCCTGAATAGTCAACTCAAGATATATTCTTGAAAAGGATGGTTCTTCAACTAACAAGCAGGTCTTCATAGTTTTGGGTTCATGGAGATCTATGTTGATTCATCGGAGTTGCATATACTCCTCTAATATTTACTACATGCGCTCAGTACTTGACCAAACTGGAGTTCATCCACTGTAGCGTCGCTCGGGCCCTGATCGGATGTTAGGAAAATTATTGCACTTGACCTGGCTTTGCATCGACCACCTTTGTGAGTTCTTCGGTCCATAGTGAGCCTCCTTCAACATGCAACTTTGACTATGTCACTCATGTCAGAGAAGTTGTCGGGGATGCCAGACCAACATCCCCCATCACTTCGGTGATTCAGTCTCGACGTTTCTTTCAGTTCTCCAGTGGACTCATAGGACAGACTTTAGTCGGTGATTAGGAAGTTTCTCCCTGTAGTCAAAACAAAAGTATTTTAGCAATTAATCAACCTATGATCTGACATAAATAAATCAAAATATCAACATGTACCTGT
This sequence comes from Picea engelmannii, assembly GCA_009831015.1. Taxonomy (NCBI): domain Eukaryota; kingdom Viridiplantae; phylum Streptophyta; class Pinopsida; order Pinales; family Pinaceae; genus Picea; species Picea engelmannii. The sequence goes on along the minus strand of ML792119.1, from coordinate 145,956 downwards.
GCAGCTTCCTAGTCTTAGTCATTTTTAATACTTACATGATACTGAATGCATTCTTTAAGTGATCTTTGAAGACGCTGCCCTTCTTAAGTTTTAATGAGTACCTCAACATGTTATAGTGTGGCTAAATCAAGTACGATAGACATGCATGTACGAATTATCATAGTACTTACTTGACCTTTGGAATCATCAAGAAAGGGCATTGAGGACAAATTATATGTGTGTGTTCTCCCGAGGGATCGGATATCGTACAGAGAAAGTTGTTAAAAATTCCAGAACCTGTACTATCAGGCATACCAAACATCATACATCAATAACAAAGGTTTGTAAGTTCAAAAGGATCGAAAGGATCGCGTCGCACGTTTTCCTGCAGCCCCGATCGATGGCGCTTTCATGTTCTGGATAGCATCCGTCAATTATCTTCGTCATGCCGAATTATCAAACATCATGTCACAAGGTGCGGATATTATGTTGTCTAGCCTAGCGTCACTCCTTGATTTCCCTATAAATTCCAGGAGCTTTGCGAGCAATCCTTCTCATATGTCGAGCTCATATTTTTCGAAAATTTGGTTTGGTAAATTTGTCTTGGCGATGTCCAGCTGAGTGACTCCTTACCGTCTATGGACACTCTAATTCTCTTACATTGTTGCAGTTATGGGATCTCCTTCAAGCATGGGACGAGGTCTATGAGGCATCTAGAGTGTGATATCTCACCCTCAGTGCACCTCATATTCTTTTCTGTGGGTTTCGAGAGGTACAACTATCAGCCCGAAGGTAGCATCATGATCTAGGGACGATCTTGGGGTGGTCGCAGATACATCCGGGAGAAATACGTTGGAGGTTGCACCTTCTCCGGGACCGAAATCGCAGAGAATAGGAAGGCCTAAGAAGAAAATTCGAGAAGGAGAGGGGGACCACCCCAAGGAAAAACCGAAGGTACATCTAGCCTATGAGGAATCTGTAATGCCCACCGATCACTCACAGTTGGTTGAGACAGCTGACAAAGGAGGCAAGAGAGGAAAGGGGAGATCAAAATTGTCAGGTTCTTCCGTTGGAAATTCCACTCAACAACTAGAGCATGATCAAATTGCAACAGCCAAGCTCTACCAAGAGAATAGGGAACTGCAACATCAATTGGTGGAGAAAACCCAGGGGATATCTCCATCACAAGGTCACGGGGGAAGCGTCATCTAGCTGCAGAGAGAACTTCAAGAGGCACAAGACACAATCATGGAATTGCACAACACACAACGGATGGCAGTGACAACGGAGCATGAGTCACCACAAAGTGTGAAAGACAAACTGAGACAGGTCCACCACATAGGTGACGCATAGTTGACGGGTTCTTTCTCCACGTTCCCAAAAGTGTGGTTTAACACCTCTTTGCCCTTTCTTTGTAAAATTTTGTAATCTTACGGCGACCATGCCGGTTAGTTGAATCGTCAAAGTTTATTTATTCAAATGTAAACCGAGCCTGACAGAGGGTTTTCCCTTTTGATTGTATATATATATATATATATATATAAAGAAAGTTTTAAGGCATTATTGTGAATCAAACGTGTATTCTTCTTTAAATTTTTTGCGCAAAAGAATATTATATATTTTCTCTTTTTTCATCATGGTTATCACGTCATGAGTTTATTAATGCTTTTTCTCTGTAAAACTTTGACATCGACTTCGGTTATTGAAAATATTTAATCACGTGGATAAAAATCATGTTTGAAGGACTAGAGGCCATAGTTGTCAATATCGAGAGTCATTGAAGTGATTATTACATCAGGGAAACAATTAGTTCCCTTTTTCCAATACCGAACTTATTTTGAGGTTCGGCAGTTGGCAGTGTTGTTTTTATTTCTCAAACAATTTTCATCACCTTAATCTTCTACCAACGCTGATCTTCATAAGTGAGTCGGGAGAAACCTAGGTCGCTACTTCCTTAAGAAATCCATCGAGGCCGATTCAATCGGTCGTCAGCGATATCTATGCCCAGGCTTATTCGTAGGGTGAGGAAAGTCTTGAATCCACCGACGCCGATGAAAACGACACTCACCTTTCTTTTTTTTTTGGACTTCTCGGGAAATTTTAGTCACTTTACACCTTTTCCGATGTTGAAACGTCCCAAGCAGTTTAGGGAAACTTGTAGATTGTTGTTTCTTTTAATCGAGGTTAGTCCTTTTAAATTTGACAAGGTTTCTTACATGCCCCAACAGACTTTCTAACAATCAAAACATGAAAACATAAAATTTAAGCACGGGTGGAATTTTCATACTGAAGTAGAAACAAGCAGTGCAAGGCCCAAGTGGTACCCAAAAAAGTAGAAAATAAGCCCAGACTTTTTAGGGTGTGTTGAGTGCTCAACAAATGGTGATTCACTAGGCGAAAGAAAAATCTATGTTCCTCCTCCATAGCTCGGTTGATACGGAAGCTGAAGGGGAATATAATTGGTCTTAGATCAGAGCTCCCTTTTACCTGTGCATTTTAAATTCTTCAGTTAATGCTTCTGGGTCTGCCTGTGGGGTTTCCCAACCTCAATTCCTCCCTCATTTCCCATACCCTAACTCATGCCCCATTTTCAGTTAAGTATTCACTGACATTAAGCCTTTAATTACCTTTGATCACTTGTTATGGTGTTGCTCCACTGCCAGCGAGCGTCTATATCCCTGGTGGAGTCACCCCAACATCACAGACCTTGCTCCACTGCCAGCAAGTGTCCATAGCCCCGGCGGAGATATCTGCATACCCTCTCCCACTGTTCACTCCATTTATATCAACCTTTATTCGGTGAGATGCCCGGAGTGAGTGAGAGAGGATGATGTCTGTTTAACTTGCAAAGCGAGGTGGTTAAGGTGAATCCTTTACTAGTTCTGCCTTCAGGTTCACGTAGTCCTTTCCAGCATTTCCTTCTTTCCCTTAAGGTTTTCCCAACCACTAAGCAGACACTTCAGACATTTTTGAAATTCATTCAGTTATGCAAGTCATATTAGATAACTCCTCAAAGAAATCGTGGGTTCCTTGATGCTTTCGTTATTGAGTGTGAGCCATGAGTTTGTAACAGAGATCACTATATCGCATGACTCGAGATCAACCACTGTCTTGTCGAGCACAACCCTTTAAAATCATAGGGAACAAAAGTTGCAGGAAATAAAATCAAGCGAAACCATAATTGGACTATATGCAACAAAGCTTATGAAACACACATACAAAACAAAAATGAAACTCAAAAGAACTTGGCCACTGACTGGCAGAGATTTAGGTTCAGGATCATCTGGAGGCGACAGCCGTGAAACAACTGTGGCCAGGGAATCAGCAAGAATATTCTTTGCTCCGGAGATCATAGTGACATTAAAGGCTTCAAAATGATCCACTGACCGGTGCACCTTATGTTGATAATTATTTGAATGTGAGGGGTTGCGATGTACACCAATTTTTTCTTGCCTGATAATAATCTCTCGGTCTCTAAAAACCTTCAATTCTTTAACATTTAGGGCTATGGATTTCTTTAACCTTTGTACTAGAGCTTCATACTCAGTAATGTTATTCGTACATTCAAATTCAAGCCTACGGGATTGATCAGGGGATCAAATTTTGCTCAATTTTCAAAGTGCTCAGAATGCGACGAAAACAGTGCCATTGCGTCCGTCTCATTTTCTTGATTCCGACGGTATATTTACTTTCGCAAACGGAGTCTGTATGGAGGAGATATCGTGATCTGTCTGCCAAGCCAAACAGGCAAAAATTTGGGATGCTAACTGTACCTGTCTGTACAGTCCGTACAGTCCGTACGGTGATGTGGCAGGACCGTACGACCGTATGGTGATGACATGGCAATTGTTGGTTGGATGGTTGCTGGCGAATTGGGTGTTGACATGTGTCTCATTGGTAGCGAATGGTATGAGGACACGTGGCCCAATGCTTGGGCACCACGTGTCCCTCGTTGGTTGGCTTATAATGGCTATGTAAAACTAATGGAGGCCACGGGGTTCGACCCCCGGACCTCCCACCATATATGACTTTGCAATTTCCGCTAACCATTATGCCGACCCATGTTCCTTGTTTCATATTCCAACGCATATTTATTTAAAGTTATATGTTGTAATAGTTGGAAAGGGGGGCGGGTCGGGGCTAAGCCCCAACCCGTGGAAACATCGTTGTACATACGACCGCATATGTTAAAACCCGAACTATTGGTGCGCGTTATATGTATTACATTGCATATACATTTATATATGTTAACCATTGTATTAAAAATTGCGTGCGGGAATGTTATAACCTTTGGTTAATGCGTGTATGGTTTGACCGGTGGGTTAACCACCCGGGAGTTATAATGGTTAAACTACTTTTGTGCCTAGCCTATGGTTCCATGCGCCATGTGTCCAGATGCCTAGGCGGTTAGGGGCTGGCGCGCCCTTAACCGTCCTACGGTTTGTACTGGTGCGCGGTTATGCACGGGACTGAGTTTTTACGCTTAAATAAGCGTGTGAGCCAGGTTTGCTCAAGGGGGAGTACAATTTGTAGAACCAGAGATAGCAAGTTGGAGAAGGAAGCTTCAAGGAGGCATATCTTTCTCATTTTTCGACCGTTTCAGGTGCCGAAAGAGCCCAGACAGGGGTTTTGGGACGCTGCGGAGCCATTGGAGCAGTCAATTTGTCATTTTGAGCATTGTAAGGCATGTTTTTGAGCACTTTGAGCAATTTAATAATAATGATCC
>ML792119.1:123447-137635 GCA_009831015.1 Picea engelmannii | reverse complement strand
CCTCCATATATGCAGATGTATGCAGTTGTTAATGTTGAGAATTTGAAGTTGTATGAGCCTCCATTGATTGATGATCAAGGAGAGCATGTTCATATTCCTTCCATAGATGATTTTTCTCCAGAGTATCTAACATAACTGCAGGAGGACACCATACTTGATAGGAGGATGCGAACTTCGAAGAGAGGAAATGTGGAGTATTTGCGAGTTGGTCTTAAAGGGACGAATCCAAGCAAGGCCAAGTGGATTGAGGTTGGAAGGGTGAGGGAACTATACCCTCATCTTCACATAGACTGAGATAGTCTTTTGGAGGTCCAAAAGCTTCCCAATGGGGAGGTGTGATCAGGGGATCAAATTTTGCTCAATTTTCATAGTGCTCGGAATGCAACGAAAATAGTGCCATTGTGTCTGTCTCGTTTTCCTGATTCCGGCGGTATATTTACTTTCGAAAAGGGAGTCCGTATGGAGGAGATATTGCGATCTGTCCGCCAAGACAAACAAGCAAAAATTTGGGATGTTGACTGTACCTGTCCGTACAGTCCATACAATCTGTACGGTGACGTGGCAGGACCGTACAACCGTACAGTGATGATGTGGCAATTGTTGGTTGGATGGTTGCTGGCGAATTGGGTGTTGACACGTGTCTCGTTGGAAGCGAATGGTATGAGGACACGTGGCCCAATGCTTGGGCGCAACGTGTCCCTCGTTGGTTGGCTTATAATGGCTATGTAAAACTAATGGAGGCCATGGGGTTCGACCCCCGGACCTCCCACCACATATGACTTTGCAATTTCTGCTAACCATTATGCCGACCCGTGTTCCTTGTTTCATATTCCAACGCATATTTATTTAAAGTTATATGTTGTAATAGTTGGAAAGGGGGGCGGGCCGGGGCTAAGCCCCGACCCGTGGACACATCGTTGTACATACGACCGCATATGTTAAAACCCGAACTATTGGCACGCGTTATATGTATTACATTGCAATGTATTTCAATGTATTACATTGCATATACATTTATATATGTTAACCATTGTATTAAAAATTGTGCGCGGGAATGTTATAACCTTTGGTTAATGCGTGTATGGTTTGACCGGTGGGTTAACCACCCAAGAATTATAACGGTTAAACTACTTTTGCGCCTAGCCTATGGTTCCATGCGCCATGTGCCCAGATGCCTAGGTGGTTAGGGGTTGGTGCGCCCTTAACCGTCCTACGGTTTGTACCGGTGCGCGGTTATGCACGGGACTGAGTTTTTACGCTTAAATAAGCGTGTGAGCCAGGTTTTCTCAAGGGGGAGTACAATTTGTAGAACTAGAGACAGCAGGTTGGAGAAGGAAGCTTCAAGGAGGCATATCTTTCTCATTTTTTGACCGTTTCAGGTGCCGAAAGAGCCCAGACAGGGGTTTTGGTACACTGCGGAGCCATTGGAGCAGTCGGTTTGTCATTTTGAGCATTGTAAGGCATGTTTTTGAGAACTTTGAGCAATTTAATAATAATGATCCATTGGAAGCTGGACCAGGAGATGTAGCCCGGAGAGGGGTGAACTCCTTTATCAAGTTGTTGTGTTTATGTGCTGATGTTCAATGTTTTATGCTGCTATCTATGTGTATTTTTACATAAGTAATCCTTAATTATGTGTTGCAAATTGATCCGGTTTCTTTAAACACATAACATTTCACTTGCAATAATTATTCAAATTTTTCAAGTCTTCTTCATTTTTAGATCAGGGATTAAAAATGACTCTTATCTTTTGGATTAATAAGGATACATCCTACCCCAGATATTTCCTGTGATTTAGATCCGTCAAAGCACATAGTCTGGATATGTGAGTGGGCACTGCCCATTCCTTCCTCCTTGTCACCTTGTAGTCTGGATCTGTGAGCGGGCACTGCCCATTCCTTCCTCCTTGTCACCTTGTTGCTTTCTTATCTTTTGTCTGAGGTTTTCTTGCACATATTCTTGGCGGAAGAGGGTCCCTCCTGTCGGTGTCGGCTCTCAGTTTCTAAAAACCAATTCGGAGTTCTGGGTAATAGGGACATCAGATGGAAAAGGGGGGGAAATCCTAAAATAAGAATTGCAGGAATAATTACCTAGCACGGGGCAATCCGTAGATAAGGGTTCATTTGGGGTTTCCAAGTTAGTAACAGTATGCTTCAGATACCTCTCCCTGTCAATCCTAATCATGTATTTGTACCCTTTTAATGGTCTCCATAGGTGTGCCCAGTCTGTACTAAAGAATCCATTCATTTTTTCGAACCAATCTTAGCTCAATAATATCCCATATGTCTCGGGGGTATCTACTACAATGATGTCAATCACCTGCACGAAACTAGGGTGTCTCGCTATCTTGATCATCACATCTTTGAGTTCCCCCACAACCTTGACCTGGGTTCTGTCTAGTTGTATAAAATGATTATCGCTTTTGAGAGGGACAACACCTAGTTTATAACAAATGCCCAAGGGCATGACATTAGAAGATGCTCTGGAATCTACCAGACAATTGTGAAGATTCTTATTGAAGACTTCAAACGTTAAAAGGAAAGGAGGCACGAAAGGTCTCTCCTTCATGCCTTCTGAGCAGGTGTTTATCGTTGGTTTTCTTGTCAAATCTGGAGGGGGCAGATTCTTCTCTCGACCATCACTGGTGGCTGGGTTTTCGGTCGAACTTAGAGCCTACAACAAAAGGTATTTCTGGAAAGGGATTCTACATATGTCCATAACTGATATATTAGCTTTCAGCTTCTTCAAATCTTCGACTACGTTATAATATAGCTTAGGGGATTCCCACGTATGGATGCTTAGAGGTTGTTTACTGGGAGCGACATACATTCTTGAGCAATTGAGAGTTAATTTACTTTGTGAGACACGGGTGGCATCGGTATATTTTTGGCCTGGTTGACCCTTACTACGTGTTTGTACCACCGATATCTCTATGGGTGGTGCCTGAGGTTTAAACAGATCGTCTGAAGACGTGATCACATCGGGATCCCATACCAGCATGGTCATGTCTTGTGGTGGGTCAACCTCTTCCTGATCAGCAATGTTAAAGTTCGCACTGTTGGGTGGTTCGGTCAAAGAGACTTCGCCCAGAAAACGATTGGACATTAAGTTCATGGCATTGACCCACTGAGGACATTCCCTTTCTGAGTGGTTCTCTTGGTGGTAAGTTTAGAAAGAGTCAGATGCGACATTCCCTAAGTCAATATTTAGGTTGGCTAAGGGAGGTTCAATTGCTTTGAAAGGCAAATTTCTTTTAAAGAAAGGCTTATAGGGTCTTTGGCCTTGGTTTCTCTCACCCGCATTTATTTTCATATCTATAATCTCATTGGATAGTTTCTTAACCATGCATTGCAGGTCTTCTATATCCCCATTTCCCTTATCAGGAGTTGGTTCAACTGGCTTACCCGACGGTCTATTCAAGAGGAGTCCTTTCCTAGGAGGGGGTTGGCATTCTTTTCTCGCTAGATATGTCTCGCCTTCTTTAAACCCTTTCATCTAGAACTCTATCTTCTTGGCTGCTTCAAAATTCTCTGTGAGGGTTTGCTTAGCGGCTCTTTTAACGAACATGGAAATAGAGGTCATAAGAGTGTTAGCATAGACCTCGATTTACAGCTCTTGAGTCGGTGTTGTCGCGGACTGAAACTTGTTTAGGATAGTCGTGAATATTTGATTGAAATCTTTGACCCTTTCCTTTGACGTCATGGTGGCTATGAAAAATTCGGCCATAAGGGCTCCTGTGGTAGTTTCTTCGGTAAATTTGTCTAGGAAGTCCATTTGGAACTTAGTCCAACTGGTTATGGATCCTACTAGCAAGTTAAAATACCAAGTGGAAGCCAAGTTCTCAAATGTGTAGGGGAAAAGTTTGCATACCACATCTTCATGTTGAACGTTCATAAGCCTGATCGCGAGTATGAACTTCTTGATATGATCTTCAGGAAGTCCTGAGGTCTCAGGATCATACTTGGGGAGCAACTTTTCTGGGTGCCTAGGTAGTTTGTGTATTCATCTAGGGACGGCCATGGCATCCCAGGCCAACCTAGGTTGGTCACCTTGAAGTGGAACTTCTCTCTCCTCCTCATGACCATTTTTATCTTCCATATCTTCAGAGTCGGAGTTAGGCTCTTCCTCCTCTGAAAGATCATTAGATTCGGAGATGTCGCTGGCTGGCATCTCGGGTATGAGGTCAAGAGGTTCTTGAGTTTCGGTGATCGTGAAGTCTATTAAGTCTTCAACGAAGTGTATGAAAACTTCATTGGGAGTGTTGACCATTGGTCTGCCTTGTTGTTTTCTTTGAGGGAGGATGGAAGTGAATGACAACACGTCGATTTATCGGGCGTAAGCTCTAGTAATCCTTATAAACTGATTTACTTCCTCATGAGGGAGGGCGTAAGGTATTTCAGGGTGAAGATATCCTTCCTCAGAGTAGGGCGATTTATCCTCTTCAGGAGTACTCGGTAAAGGTGCGATGTATGTTGGATGAATATCCATGCAAATGGGTCGTTACGAATCTATAGGTTGTTCGAAATATCATATAATTTACATATTCATCCATTCATTCTTAGGCCCTCTTTCTAGAACCAATTCTATTGATGGGTCTTAAAACCCTTAACTCAATAGTAGGAACCAAACCCGCCACCGAGGCCCAATTAGACTCTACAGGGTTTGTGATTGGAATGGTTCTCCAGATATCACGATCTAGCCAATTTAATCGATGGGCTTTATGTTTTCTTGTGGAGTCATCTCCTTCAGTCAGGATTTTCTCTTTTGGGATTTTCTCTTTAGTTATGATAAATGTGAGAAAAAGTCAGTATAAACCAACTTGACCACATAGCGATAAGAAAGTCTAAATATTGGGAAAGGCAGGGCTCGGGATAACCCTCGCTCCAGCATGTAGACAACGATATCTTACCACAGGCCTAGTAATAATACTTTAATCATGTGAGCACTCGATCACTAGCTAAGATTTTAACCTAAATTATCCAAGAAACAAAATGAGAGCAAATTTAACTACTGCAGAAGAGGCTGAGCTTGGGATAACTCGCTGCTCAAACATGCAAACGATAATCCTATACCACAGGCCTAGTAATAATACGTTAACCATGTGAGCATCCAATTACTATTTGTGAATACTAATTATTAGAAGAAAACATTTATATGATAAGATCAATAGCAAGAAAAATAATTCATCAACCATAATCCTTCATCATATATCCACACAATGATTCATCATTTCCATCATTAAAGAAAAGAACAGCAAAGCAATTGCACCAGATAAATTGACAATATATTTGATATCTCTTACTTGTTACATCTTCTCATGAACTGAATAGAAATAGTTCTTCTCCAAGCTCAATTACACATGCATATGATGAAAACAACTTCGTCTCTAGTCCAGAAGGACTTCTTCATTCATAGTAGCTCCAAAATAATTATTAACAACTAGAAAGAAAAGAGTTCTTGCAACAAACCATCGACCATTATTAATCGGTCGAGGCCTTTATTTATAACCTAAAGTTCTAACTGAAGTTAATATCTAAGTGTGGTTCAAGAAAAACAAAATCACCATGTGGTGTCTTCTTTCAACAACTTCCTGAATAGTCAACTCAAGATATCTTCTTGAAAAGGATGGTTCTTCAACTAACAAGCAGTTCTTCATAGTTTTGGGTTCATGGAGATCTATGTTGATTCATCAGAGCCGCATATACTCCTCTGATATTTACTACATGAACTCAGTACTTGACCAAACTGGAGTTCAGCCACTGTAGCATCGCTCGGGCCCTGATCGGATGTTAGGAAAATTATTGCACTTGCCTTGGCTTTGCATCTACCACCTTTGCGAGTTCTTCGGTCCATAGCGAGCCTCATTCAACATGCAACTTTGAATATGTCGCTCATGTCAGAGAAGTTGTCGGGGATGCCATACCAACATCCCCCATCACTTCGGTGATTCAGTCTCGATGTTTCTTTCATTTCTCCAGTGGAATCATAGGACAAACTTTAGTCGGTGATCAGGAAGTTTCTCCCTCTAGTAAAAAAAAAAGTATTTTAGCAATTAATCAACCTATGATCTGACATAAATAAATCAAAAGATCAACACGTACCTGTGCAGCTTGCTAGTCTTAGTCGTTTTTAATACTTATGTGATATTGAATGCTTTCTTTAAGCGATCTGTGAAGCCACCGCCCTTCTTCAGTTTTAATGAGTACCTCAATATGTTATAGTGTGGCTAAATCAAGTACGATAGACATGCATGTACGAATTATCACAGTACTTACTTGACCTTTGGAATCATCAAGAAAGGGAATTGAGGACAAATTGTATGTGTGTGTGCTCCCGAGGGGTCGGATATCATACAGAGAAAGTCGTTAAAAATTCCAGAACCCGTACTATCAGGCGTACCAAACATCATACATCAATAACAAAGGTTCGTAAGTTTAAAAGGATTGAAAGGATCGCGCCGCACATTTTCCTGTAGCCCTCATTGATGGCGCTTTCATGTTCTGGATAGCATCCATCGATTATCTTCGACGTGCCAAATTTTCAAACATCATGTCGCGAGGCGTGGATATTATGTTGGCCAGCCTAGCGTCACTCCTTGATTTCCCTATAAATTCCAGGAGCTTTGCGAGCAATCCTTCTCATATGTCGAGCTCATATTTTCTGAAAATTTGGTTTGGTAAATTCATCTTGGCGATGTCCAGTTGAGTGAATCCTTACCGTCTATGGACACTCTGATTCTCTTACGTTGTTGCATTTATGGGATCTCCTTCAAGCATGGGACGAGGTCTATGAGGCAACCGGAGTGTGATATCTCACCCTCAGCACACCTCGGATTCCTTTCTATGGGTTTCGAGAGGTACAACTATCAGCCCGGAGGTAGTGTCATCGTCTAGGGACGAGCTTGGGGTGGTCATAGATACATCTGGGAGAAATACGTTCGAGGTTGCGCCTTCTCCGGGACCGAAATCGCGGAGAATAGGAAGGCCTAAGAAGAAAATTTGAGAAGGAGAGGGGGACCGCCCCAAGGCTGAACCAAAGGTACGTCTAGCCTGTGAGGAATCTGTAATGCCCACCGATCACTCACAGTTGGTCGAGACAACCGACAAAGGAGGCAAGAGAGGAAAGGGGAGATCAAAATTGTCGGGTTCTTCCGTTGGAAATTCCGCTCAACAACTAGAGTAGGATAAAATTGCAATAGCTGAGCTCTACCAAGAGAATAGGGAACTGTGACGTCAATTGGTGGAAAAAACCCAGGGGATATCTCCATCGCAAGGTCGCGGGGGAAGCATCATCTGGCTGCAGAGAGAACTTCAAGAGGCACAAGACACAATCATGGAATTGCACAACACGCAGTGGATGGCAGTGACAACGGAGCATGAGTCACCACAAAGTGTGAAAGACAAACTGAGACAGGTCCACCACATAGGTGACGCATAGTTGGCGGGTTCTTTCTCCACGTTCCCAAAAGTGTGGTTTAACACCTCTTTGCCCTTTCTTTGTAAAATTTTGTAATCTTACGGTGACCGAGCTTGTTAGTTGAATCGTCAATGTTTATTTATTCAAATGTAAACCGAGCCTGGCAGAGGGTTTTCCCTTTTGATTGTATATATATATATATATATAAAGAAAGTTTTAAGGCATTATTGTGAATCAAACGTGTATTCTTCTTTACAGTTTTTGTGCAAATGAATATTATATATTTTCTCTTTTTTCATCATGGTTATCACGTCATGAGTTTGTTAATGCTTTTTCTCTGTAAAACTTTGACATCGACTTCAGTTATTGAAAATATTTAATCACGTGGATAAAAATCACGTTTGAAGGACTAGAGGCCATAGTTGTCGATATCGAGAGTCATTGAAGTGATTATTACATCAGGGAAACAATTAGTTCCCTTTTTCCAATACCGAACTTATTTTGAGGTTCGGCGGTTGGCAGTGTTGTTTTTATTTCTCAAACAATTTTCATCACCTTAATCTTCTACCAATGCTGATCTTCATAAGTGAGTCGGGAGAAACCTGGGTCGCTACTTCCATAAGAAATCCGTCGAGGCCGATTCAATCGGTCGTCAGCAATATCTATGCCCAGGCTTATTCGTAGGGTGAGGAAAGTCTTGAATCCACCGACGTCGATGAAAACGACGCTCATCTTTTTTTTTTTTTGGACTTCTCAGGCGATTTTAGTCACTTTACACCTTTTCCGATGGCGAAACGTCCTAGGAAGTTTAGGGAAGATTTTAGATTGTTGATTCTTGTAATCAAGGTTAGTCCTTTTAAATTTGACAAGGTTTCTTACATGCCCCAATAGACTTTCTAACAATCAAAACATGAAAACATAAAAGTTAAGTGCAGGTGGCATTTTCATATTAAAGTAGAAACAAGTGGTGCAAGGCCCAAGTGGTACCCAAAAAAGTAGAAAATAAGCCCAGAATTTTTAGGGTGTGTTGAGTGCTCAACAAATTCCACCAACCATTCATCAATAGATATCCATAAACAAGTTCCAAAAGAGACAATATTTCCAAACATAGCGAAAATTTCAGACCCAAGTCCTCTCACAAGAGGGAGAGTTATGTTTAAAATGAGATCTTATGATCTCTATTTATACAAAATGTAGCTAACATAGTTTGTCCACGAATTAAGGAGTAAAACACAATATTAGGGGTCAATAACCCTAATATTTCCCCCTTAACAAAGTAATATTAAACAATTCACTTAAAATTTCACTTTTTGCACAAATAAAACCCTAATTTAGGAGGATGTCACCCCTTTAGGGGACGTTTTTCCACTTTAACTAATTTGTTGGTGTTGGATAAGCATGGATAGGCATACAAAGTCCGCATGTCAATAATCTAAGCACTTTCATCATGGTGAAGACCCTTCTCCTCCTCCAACGTCCATGTGTCAAAAGAGTGGCACCTCACCACCATGCCCTAGCCCCAAAAGCATGATGTCAAGCTCAAAAGTAGAACGTTTTACCCCTCCTGGGAAAACCATTTGGAAAGTGAGGGTTGGGCTAGGTTGTCCAAGTCATCATCAAGGTAATCCAATTCTGATCTCTCACATCTGGCATGCAGGCCACTAGCATCCAACCTATGAGCTTGTAGCCCCATGGAATCCCAAGCTAGGCTTGTTCTCCCAAAATTGTTCACCAGCTACGTCCTGCAAAGACAAATGAGCATGCCCCCCAAGGATATCAAGTCATAACATCATGATAAGTGAATCCAATAAATAGATAAACCATCTAAGCATGTGCATCAAAGATCACTATATCAAACAATTAACAACTCAAAGACACTATGTGACTTGTCAAGCTTGAATATGGGAGGGTTGATGAGGTGTCCTATTGGGTAGATCTTACCCTAGGTCAAGGAGAGTTTCCAAGAAGTCCCTCTCTAATCCATTTAAAGTGGATGAAGTGGATCGGGTCAAGAATCAATGGCCATAGGGCTCCTGACATACAAGGGGTCATAGTGTCTCATTCATGAGTGCCTTTGTAGAGGGTGTGTGGTACCTTCAACTGCAATGCATTTTTTCCAAGCCCATCAATTTCCTTTTATCTTTCTTTCTTTATTTATTTCAATACAGTGTAAGGAGAGGTTGAAGGTCACTACACTGGCATGGTGACAAGATGATGGAAATGTCACCCACAAACACCCAATGTAAATGAGAAGGTTGGCTTTTGATGAGATCCCCTTTCTCTCAACCATGCAACTGAGAGACATTACCCTAGTTTGGAGACCAAATTATGGTAATTTTATACCATTAGATATGCATGGATGTGATAGGTCGACTCGTGATGAGACCTCATATCCTTCAACTAACCTTTTAAGTATTATTTATCATATTATAGGTCCCCTTTACTCAAATATAAGTGTTTTATTTATTTCTTGGGTGATCGTCAGGAGAAGCATCTGAAAGTTTTATATAATGCTTTTATATTTTACCCAACATCAACCCCTCTAAGCCTTTATCTCCTTCTTATCATGGAATGAAGGATAACCCCTTGTTGGGTCAATACACCCTAAAATCCCAAGAGATAAGGAAATGTAGGGGAATAATGATGGAAAGTGGTAAGTATGGTTGGGAATGGTACGATGGCTCATTAAGGGAGTTCCTAGTAGAAAACCCATTCCCAAGAAAGACCACTTACTAGGGCACAATTTCAACCACCAAGGTGAAGTAGGGCAAAAGGCATAATGTACAAGAATATATCATGAAATCTAGATCAATATAAGATACAACATAATAAAATGGCTTGAATATTGAAATGATTCTCATCATAATACTCACTTGTACCTCATGGGGCAAGGCCCATTTCTTTCTAGAAGCCAGTTGATGTGGTGGATGTCATCTTAAAAAATGTGAACATATGTGGTGGCGAGTGGGTTTTCCATCTGTGCAAAGGGTATTGTTGGTCATGTAGTCTCTCGACACTCCATATATGCAACCTAAGGGCCTCTAGATATCATCTCCTTAGTTGTCCACAAAATGGGGATAACATGTGGCTCCTACTTGGGGACATGTGCTCGTCGTAGAGTGCATGAAAACCGCAGCATCTCCTGGTAGACTTATGCCTGGAAGGAAACATAAAACTATAAAGTGCAGGATGGCCTACTCATCCTTGTTCTCTTATGATGAAAATTCAAAACACACTAAACTAGAAAAAGAAAATTTTGACATTTTTTCAAAAAAATCTAAACTAAGCATGAAATCAATATGCAAGTAGAGTAGCCCGCAAGGGTGTAGACCAATTGGCAAGTGCCGTGTAAATGGAAGGAAATGTGTAAAATGGAGGTTTCAAGTTTTATTCTCACCCTGATTTACTTGTGCTCCATTCTTGTGGGCTGCGTCGAGCACCTGGGGTTATAGTGGTAGCTGACAGGTATCAACCTCATGTCATGCGAGTACGAGAACCATGAGTTTTTGATTCCCCGAGTATAAAAAAATTGCAAGTAGAGTAGAATAAAAATGAAATGCATCTAAACTAATATGAGCAATCAAGATGTAAATGAAGGGAATCATAATGACTTACCTACTTACTTGGGGCATTGGGGCCCTAAAGATCACGTGTTGGATTATGTCAAGTGAATTCATATAACCAGTGAAACCATTTTATCATCTCATCAAAGTATCTCCCCATGTGCTCAATCATATAATACAACAAAGATAATTCAAGCACATAATAATCATCAGTATAAACACACATTTAATCGTCATGAAATAAAACTCATGAAGATGGGTGGGAGGGAGGAAATATTGTTGGAGAGAGAAATCATCAACCCGATCATCATGCCTGAAAGTGTAGCCGCAAGACTGATCAATCCATCTCTGAAGGGGGATACTATATGTAGACGAAGGCTCATCTTCATCTATGCACAAAGGCTCATTTCTCGTTGATGACTGAGAGGAAATGAAAGATCAAAAGAATATTGCATGGTCTCTTAGAGAAGAGAGTAAGAGGTAAGGAACAGTCTCAGGGGTAGAGAGACACTGCCTCTTCCCCTGGTATTCTGCATGAAAATATCCAAGATGAAAATACTTCCACTTCAAAGAATGAACCTCTAATTCCTCTGAAGTGGTTGTGTCTTGGTATTCCTCGAAATCTTATCAAAATGGCTAAGAATCCTCATAAATCAAATATGCATCCTAAAAAGGGTATGTATTAAAAGATTAATGAAGATCATGTTGTGAGAAGTCATCCTCAAAAGGGAAGAACAAATCTATAACCATGTCATCACTCATCTTCCAAACTTATGAATCATACATGCATGGAGGCCAGTCCTGTGAATATGACATTTCAACCCCTTCTACTTGAAATCTACCCTCAATGTCATAAATTGGATCTCTATTAATGATGAAGCAACCCACATCCCATATACATATCCCAACCTATATGAAATCATCAATGTGTTCGTCAACAATATATGAGGGTTGTTCCATGAATTCATGTGCATCATAGGAGTTGGTCAGTTCTTCACAAGACTGGATAACTTTGTTTTCTTCAAATGGGAAATCAGATAACAAAGTCTCATTCAGGCCTTCTGCAAGAGAAACGTCATCAAGATCCTTTTGGTAGTTTTATTCATTTCCACAGTAATGGAACAAGGCATCATCAATGTTTTCAAAATGAATACAACTTATCACGTTCTCTTCTTGATGCGCACGAGGATCAAAGGTATGGATGTCCTCATCAAGTGGAAGAGAATATACTTCATCTTCATCATATGTCTCATATAGATCTTCTTCATCGGGATCTTCTTCAAGATCTTCTTCATATATCGTCTCATCATTGATCGAAAAACATTCTTGGCAAAGAGTGATCAGGGGATCAAATTTTGCTCAAAAATTCAAAGTGCTCGGAATCGCTTCAAATTAGACGACAGCGTAGGCCTCGTCGTTGTGAACCCAATGCAACTTGTTTCATCTCAAATGGACATCGGGAGTGAGAGATATCGCAATCTTTTTGGAATGGCAAACAGGCAAAAAAAAGGACGTTGACTGTACAGTCCGTACAGTCTGTACAGGCTGACGTGGCAGCATCCGTATGTTGACGTGGCAGAGGTGATGTGGTTGATAGTTGGTCGAATTAGAATGCGACATATGGCATATTTTTAATCAATGGTAAGGTGCCACGTGGCCCAATCATGGGCTTCCACGTGGCACCCCGGTATTGGTTGTTGGTTTGTTTATTAAAATTTTATGGAGTCCGTGGGGGTCGAACCCCGGACCTCCCCTATGGCTATACGCTTTGGTAGAGTGTGGGATACCACTAGCCCACATGGTATTTCTTATTATGTATGTGGGATTTTAATTATTTAAGTTCGTGTTATGTTGTGTATGGCGGGGGGGTCGGGTCGGGGCTTAGCCCCGACCCGCGGTTATATTACAAGAACCATGTGACCATTACATGTGTAAATGCGTGCATATATATATATAACAGAGCATGACCAATGTAATGGCTGGAGCGTGTGTAGTGGTTAGCCCCGGTTTCATGTGTTGTAATAATATGACTATTTGCTACACGGGAATGCGAGCAGTTTTAAAAATGGTTCAAACGGTTGTAAAATTACCCACCATTTGGCATTGTTCCATTCGTTTGGAAAATGGTTAGCCTTTTTTTACACTAGCCCGAGGTCGGATGGTGACCATATGCCCGAGTGCTAGGCGGCTAGGGGTTGGCGCGCCCATAACCATCCTACAATTCGCACCGTTGGCGCGGTTGTGCCCGGTGCTGGGTTTTCACGCTTTAAATTGCGTGTGTGCTAGGTTCATGAAACAAGGGTGCATTTTTTAGATGCAAAGACAGCAAGCTTGAAGGGGGGACTTCCAAGAGGCCTAACTTCTTCATTTTTTGGCCAAACGAGGTGCCGAAAAATCCCAGCTAGGGGTTTTTGGACGCTCTGAAGCCATTGGAGCAGTCTGTTGGTCAGTTTGCACATTGTAAAGAATTTTTTTGAGAACTTTGAGCAATTAATAATAATGATCCATTGGAAGTTGGACCAGGAGATGTAGCCCAAGAGAGGGGTGAACTCCTTTATCAATTTCTATGTTTATGTGCTTATGTTCATTGATTATGCTGCTGTTTATTTGCATCTTTCATGATTAATCCTTTAATTAATGTGTCGCAAAGTTGATCCATTTTCTTTTAACACATAAAATTTACTTGCAAATAATTTCAAGATTTCAAGTCTTCTTCATTTTTAGGTCAAGTTGGTATCAGAGCACTGGTTTTTGAAGACTTGATTGTTTGCAAGTGTTTTGTTTCTGATGCTCACAAGGTTGAAACTCACAAGAGGAGAAGGTCAACTTGTGGAGCCAAGTTCTCATCCTTCAAGGAGGAAGCATACACAATCACTCCAAGTTTCAAGGAGGCATTCACCAAGTATGGCTCATGAAGAAAGTCATGAACGTGTTCCTGCAGAAGATGAAGATCTCAGAAAGGTTGTCATGGAGATGAGAGAGATGATGAAGATCTTGATGGAAAGGAATGCATTGTTGCAAGGTGAAGGCTCCAACCCTTCAAGGCATAAGGGAAGCAGTGATGAAAAAACTCCAAATGGAAATGGAGGGAATGGTGCTTCTCCACCACCCTCTCCTCCATCTTCTTCTTCTTCTTCTTCTACCAGTTCAAGACCTCTTCCGAATTCTCCAAAGGGACATGGTAAAACTCCTTCGCAAATTCCTTCATT